>PVIH01014817.1:0-52146 GCA_004025045.1 Sigmodon hispidus
CCCTCCCTCCCTCCCTCCCTTCCCACTCACCACTGGTGCCACACCCATGCCATCATCGAAGTGCCACCTGCTCTAGGCTGGTCAATTAAACATCTCCACGCCTCTCTCACGTATCCCCTCTGAGCCTCCCTGTTGTAGTAAGTTTTTTTTGGCCTGTTTGGGGCTGGAGGTTTGTGACCTGGTGTGTGCTGTGACTTTTGTTTCTCAAAGAAATGAATTAGACACTTATATATTTTAACACTGTTTGGCCCATATCTTAAGCACATTATTAGCTAGGTTTTTTATTTTAATTTAATTTATTTTTATTGATTTGTCTACCACGTGGCTCTCAGCCCGTGGCTGGCCGGTACCTCTAAATGTCTGTTCCTCTTCAGATCGGAGGGTGACTGGCAAACTCTATTTTTCTTTTTACCTGGCTGTCTCTGATTCTCCACCCACTTCTATGGTGCTCTACACAGGCCAAAACAGTTCTTTATTCACAGTATACAGAGAACATTCCTACCTCTGATTCTCCACCCACTTCTATGGTGCTCTACACAGGCCAAAACAGTTCCTTATTCACAGTACACAGAGAACATTCCTACCACACCTCCCCACACCAAGCTCTAACTCTATCAAGAATCATTCCCAAACAACATGCTCAACCCTCTGCCCCTTACCACCGACTGCGCCATCCCCCCTCTTCAAACCCTTCCTGGTTGTCTTACCACTCATAGAATTAGGGGAAACCAATTTTGAATGGGAAGGCCTGGCCTCCATCTGCCTCCCAACTTAACACACAGAATTGACCCTGTTCTCACTCAGGCCCCTCGTTCTCCTCACGAGGACTTCACACACAGTGTCTCCTTTTTCCCTAATGCCTTTCTATCCCATAGCAGTTACTTTCCATGTGGCTATGGTAAAATACTTGCCAACATAAGGGAAGAAAAAGAGAATAATTTGGCTTACAGGTCAAGGGCACGCAGCCCGTCATGGAAAGGAAGGCACATCGATTGGCTGACAGGTGTCTGAAGGAATTAGTTGGTCAGATTGAGTTTGCCTTCCAGAAACATAGAGAAGACAGGAAGTAAGGTGGGCTAAGAAGCCTCAAAATGCCCTGACACCACCACCACCCTCTCCCCATCCCATTCCCCACCCTACCCTTAGTCACTCACTAAGCTATATGTGGCCTCAAGGCCCTCTCCCAGCTGGAGACCACGCCTCCAAATACAGGAGCCTATGAGAGACAATTGATTTTTAGTCACAAGGGCTCTTTTCTTCACGGAGGTAACTTCTAATGACCTTTGAACTCACTGCAAACACAGTCCCTCACCTTCAGGCAGAGCCCAGGTCAGAAGCAGCCAGTACCTTTGCCTCAAAGCCGGTAAGGCTCATTTATGACAGTGTAGAGTGACAGTCCCCTTGTCCACAAGCCCTAGAACTCTTTGAGTGTAGGGAAAAAGTTGCTTTTGTTCACCTGGCTTTCCCAGCACCATGTCTGGTACACAGCACCATTTATAAAATATATAAACAAATGTTTGCTTGTTTTTTTATTCCTAAGCATAAAGTTTGCATTAAAACGTGGTCTAAGCCACTCATCTTCACACAGCAATTAAGGACATTTTTTTCTTATTTATGTATCTTTTGTAAATTAGGTTCTTTAAAAAAGTCAACCCAGTTGTCACTAGCTTGCTGGAGGTAGGAAGATCCGTGGTTCCTTCTGACCCTCACCTACCGACCACGGTGATGTCAAATCCCAGACCAAATTTCACACCAACAAAAAACCCAGACAACTGATCCTGAGGATGCCACACAATCTCCTTGCTGTCTGTGCCTCTCCATCACCCCAGACAACTAATTCAACATAGGACTTAGGCAGAGGAATGTGAGGATGTCCTTAACAGGTTAACCCAGGTGCTTCATCCAGGGAGTTTACTCTGCATTGTGCAATCAGGCTACTCAGAATTCCAGAGTTCTCTGTCCAAATGCAGAGGATTTCTTTTTCAGCAGAACTTTAGAATCCTGAGAATTCATATAGTCCTGACTCACTCCTACCTCTTGGCTTTTTAGTTTTATCAGAGTTCTGATCATTAAGATTAAGAAGAGCAATAAATAGCAAAGCCTTTCCTGTGTATACGTGCTCACCGGCCGATGAGGCAAACTAATCGGAACTGGCCTCATTTTCAAAACATTTCAAGTCATTGTTCCTTAGCTGCATAAGAGTAGCTCAAAACAATTCAGATAATTATGATTTATTGGGAACATTCCCAAGCACCTGAGGCCGAGGCTCCGTGAGCCCACAATGAATGAGTCATTATAACTTGTTTGTACAATAAGGATCGGAAAACAAACTCATATCTCCTCGTCACATGAGTGATAGTGTGACACACACTTAATCAAAAATAAAGTCAGTGACATAACTCAGAGGTCAGTTTCCAACTGAACAATTGAAGTGTCCGAAAGGGACACTGGACAACCTTAATTTAGGGAGAACTTATAATAACCATTCAAATTAAATTAGTGCTTAAAGACTGGGGAGAATGTGTCTTCTTAAGAGACTTTTGATAATGTCTCTGGACATTCATGGTTGTCATTCCTGCGTGGGCTGCTGCAGGCTATAGAAAAGGTGTAGAGGCCAGCACGTGGTAACTGAGCAAGCCACAGGGTAGTGCACCCTTCCCCAACTTGGAACCATGTCTCCAGATGTCAAAAGAGGCTTTCAGAGTCCCTGGCAAATGAGGATGTGATGCAAATGATGAGCACAACACTGAAGACCTGGATCTCAGGCCTTAGTTCTTCCCATCTCTCCCTTCAGTGCACAATGATATGATGCTAAAATCAACCAGGAAGCATGGAAACTGGCTTGAGGTTTTTGGGGAGCTCTGGAGTTTAGGCTTTGAACCTCTACTGAGTCCTTGCCTATTGGCTGCTGTTGTGACCACTCCCTTGTCCTCTTTCCTCCTGGTCCTGTTTCACCTCCTGTCCATTAGGCTATCCATCTCAACAGCTGTATGACCTTCCCTGCTTCTCAAATATAAACACAAATATGTATTAGTATACATATCCATACATATTATTTTACATTTTGAAGTTTTCATTTTATTCAGAAATTTCTATAACTTGCTTCTCTCATTCACAAACATGTCAAAAGACATCTCTCCAAGATGGCCTCTAGGCAGTATTAGTATGATTTATTCAACTGCTTTCCTATTGGTGATCATTTATTTTTCTATATAATCATTTTTGCATGGTGAGACACTAAAATAATGGTGTTTTGCAAAGAGCACTATGCTGTGATATTTTTTGTTTTAACTGGACTGCATTTTAGTGATGAAACTGCATACTTGAGACTTTGGGGAAACTTAGGTAAATTCAGAGCTAAAATAATGTTCTCAGTTGTCTTAGGGTTTCTATTGGCTGTGATGAAACACCATAACTTAAAATCAAGAGGGGAGGGTTTGTTTGGCTTACACTTCCACATTGTAGTCCATCACTGAAGGAAGCCAGGACAGGAACCTGGAGGCAGGAGCTGATCAGAGACCATGGAGGAGTGCTGCTTACTGACTTGCTCCCCATGGCCTGCTTTTTTCTTTTTTTTTTTTTAAGAACCCAGGACCACCAGCTCAGGGATGGCATCACCCACAATGTGTTGGGCCCTCCCCTATCAATCACTAATTAAGAAAATTCCTTACAGCCAGATCTTATGCTGCGGCCCTTTAATATGGTTCCTCATGCAGTGGTGACCCCCAATCACAAAGTTATTTTTATTGCTATTATATAACTGTAATATTAATACAGTTATAATGTAAATATCTGTGTTTTCTGATGGTCTTAGGTGACCCCTGTGAAAGGGTCATTTGACCCCTGGTCGGGCTGTAACCCACAGGTTGAGAACTGTTGTTATGGAGGTATTTTCTCAATTGAGGCTCCTTCCTTTCAGATAACTCTGTGTCAAGTAGACGTAAAACCAGCCAGCCCATCAGTTAAGACAAAAAGAGGAAATGGATATTTCTAATATAAACTTTTATGAAATGTACTTCAAATGTTACAGGAATGGATAAAATTGTCAACAAATGGTTACTTTGAGAAAGTCCTTAAAAGGGCACAGAAGATGTGAACAAAGGGAGTAAATGTGATCTTGGGCCTGGAGGCAGCACAGCATAAGTGTGTATCCTGCTCTTTCACGGGACCCGAGTTCCTGGCACCGGAGTAGAGCAGCTTACAGTCTCTCCCAGACACAGAAGGCAGGGTTAAATTTCTCCCTGCCCTCAGGTGCCAGAACTTTCCTCCCTCCCTACCCCCAACATGTTATGGTTATCCAGGATCTGTCACTCTTGGTTATGGTCATACTTGGAATGAAGACACTCAAGTAAGATTTTATGAGTCTGAGAACCCCAGGAGAAACCTGGCAGACTGTCTGGGGTTTCATGACTTCAGATTCAGAGCAGGCATGTTGATGGTATGTTCAGCCAAGAAGGAATGTGCCCTTCTACAGTTGAGTCATGCACTCATTGGTGCAATTGTTAGAACTAAAGACTCAGCAATAAGTGTCATATTTCACAAGCAGTGTCCCCCTCCCAGGGCTGCCCGGTCAGCTGCCCCTACTCTTGTGTAGTCCTTGTAATGGAGGCAGGTGCATTTGGAGTGCATTCTTTACACACTTTGAGGTTCCAGATGTACTTGCTAGAGTGAACACTCAGATCTTCCTACAGATGGGAGTAGGCTTTCATTTGCTTTTTTCTACTACAAAAGCAGATTCTCAAGCGAAATCAGTTCCTAACAAGACAGATTAGCCAAATGCACTGTGGTTACATAGGATATTTTTTAAATTCTATGGGCCTGAGAAGAAGACAAAATGCTTGATGTGCAGGCATGAGGATTTGTGCTTGATGTCAGCATCCACATAAGAGGGCTTGTAGGGGGCATGTCTGTAATCTCGATACTGGAAAGGCAGAGCAGAAAATCCTGGACTTAGTGTCTAGCCGTTGTAGCTGAATCACTGAGCTGCAAGTTCAGTGAGAGACTCCGACTCAAAAAGCAAGGTGGGAGAACAACAGAGTGGGACATCCAGCCTCCACCACTGGCCTCCACATGTATGTGCACATACATGCACACAACTTACACATACATATATCCTCTGAAAACAAAAGAAAATAAAACATACCTCCCACCTTGTGGATGGAAAAGATAGCAAGAACTATTGCTCCCTCACTGGATGAGAGAAAAACAATCAAGTCCTAGACAAACAGCTTTCACAGAGGTTCCATTATCTCTGCTTCAAATCCAAGTCTTTACATTGTGTTCTCCATAGTGACTCACTCTGCCTTGAGCCTGTTATGGCTGTGCTTCTCAACCTTCATAATGCCACAACCCCTTTAATGTACAGTCCCTCATGTTGTAGTGATCCCAACCATAATGTTACTTTTGTTGCATTCACAACTGTAATTTGGCTAGTGTTAGGAATCATAATGTAAATACAATTGGAGATGGGGGGGGCACAAAAGGGTCGCGACCCACAGGTTGAGAATTGCTTTATTAAATGAAGCAGGAACTCTACATGTGTATCACATTCACTTCACAGGCAGGTGGTGGGATAGCCAAGCCTGCAGATATTTTAAAGAGTCCCCTAGGAAGTGAACCACTGAGAATGGAGTCTCCATTTCTAGTTTTGTGTGGAGGTATGATCACTTAAAAGCACCAACCAAAACCTTCAAGTGCAGGATAAATTGTACTTTTAAAAAGCCAATTTAATGCAAATGTGAGACTACTTCTTTGTTTTTGCTCACATAAAAACATACCTCTCTAGTTTATTCTGGAGCAAAATATGAGTGATCATGGCCTGGGGATGTAGATTCAGGTATGTTCCAACATGATAGCAGTTTCCGTATGTTTATAGTAACAGAACAAATTTATTGTTGCCAGATGATTAGAATTTTTATAAAAAGACATCATCAAAGTTAATGTCTTTTGTAATTTATGTCTTCAAATATGAGTGTAGCTCTTGTTCCTCATCAGTGAAACTTCTCTGTACAGTAGACAGAGAGCATTGCATAGGCCCACAACTGGCCCAAATGTGGAGAAGAACTAACTGTGGGTTACCTGACCGCAGTTGATATGTGTATAATACAACCTTCAGAAATTATTGCTGAAGAAGGGGCAAGAAGATTGTAAGAGCCAGATGACCAGAAGGGTACTGATGGTGTCTTTCCAGACAGGAAAGCTGCATCCGTGAAGTCTCAAAATTGCAGCCTGAACAGTGAAGGCATCTTACATGCCAACATGGTATTTGCATGTGATTCTTACTGATTAGTGTTTTCCTCGTGAATGTTTTCATCCTTAACTCTGTATTATTCTTTCTGATTAAATTATAACATTTTGTTGGTTCACAATCTATGTCTTTGAGTCGAAAAACTTTTTCATCATTATGATATTTATAACCATGCTGATAGATGCAGGGATATTTCTCACAAGGCCCCACCCCTAGATTAAGAGCTATAGGCAAGACAGAGGTGAAATCAGTGTTCTCCAGGGATAAGACCCTTGATAGGTTATCTAGTTCTAAGTGGTCAGCTCTAAATATACACACATATGAGCAACACTAAATGAACTCAGCAGGCTGTGTTTATATATACATAAGCAGGCATATATGTATATATATTTAATAGTTGTTTCAATAATAATTGTAACAATTTAAAAATACTTAATACTTGTATATATATACATATATAAATAAAACAAGTTTTGAAGAAGAGGAATGGAGAAGTATGGAAGGGATTGGAGGGGAGAAATGTTAGAAAAAAGTATATATGTATGAAATTTAAAATAATTAAATTTAAAAGTTTACTACACAAATGTTAGCATTAATTCATCAGAAAAAACATAAATATAGTCTTGAGGGTTTTTAATAATGTAGCTACAGAATGTATAAATAAATGTAAAAGCTATTTAAAAAAATTGAAGACATTTGCTATCTACCATAGTGATGGAAGAATTTAGCATCTAACTCTGTGTGTGTGTGTGTGTGAGAGAGAGAGAGTGAGTGAGTGTGTGTCCATTCAAGATCAAACAAATGCATGTTTAAGAAATTATTCTCAATGACTGGAAAATAAAAATTGTCTTCAAGCACTTTATTCTTAGCACACAACACCTTGTAATGAATAGTGAAATCAGATCATCTTTGGTGGTCTGAATAAGAATGGTCCCCAGAGGCTCATATATTTGAATGCTTGGTCTTCAGGGAGTGAACTTTTTTGATAGGATTAAAAAAATTAAGAGTTCTGGCCTTGTTAGAGAAAATGTGTCTCTGGTGGGGCTTTGAGCTTTCAAAAGCTCATGCCTGGCCAAGACTTTCTCATTCTGTCTGTCTGTGATCAGGGTCAAGGTTAGGGTTAACCAAGCCTGACATACCTGCTGCCATGCTGCTCATCCAGTCTGTCTGTGATTAGGGTAGGGTTACGGTTAACCATGCCAGACATATCTGCTGCCATGCTATCCCCCACAATGATAATGAACTAAATTTCTAAAACTCCAATTAAATCCTTTCCTTTATAAGAGTTTCTGTGTCCATGGTATCTCTTCACAGAACACTGACTAATACAATAACTTCTAAAGAATTAGGAGCCTATGGATTGTATTCACTAACCTCCATGTAATTAAATAGGAAAAAAAAGCACATGAATTTAAAACCTAAAGGTTTTACTCTTTAGCTTTAAAAAAAAATTGTTAAAAAGTCAAAGCTAGAGTCATTTGAACAATACAAATCAATAGCACAATATTGAATTATAATCCAATATACAAAATAAATATTCACCATTTCATGCTCACATAATAAATGATTTTGTAAATAAATGAAGAAAATCTATTGAGGAAAAATTTCAAATAATTTACCTTGATGCAGCTACCCCCTCTCTCCTCCACAAGAATAGAACGCATATTGGAAATGTGAACTATTCATAGTGAATTGAACAGTGTGCATGGAGTCAACAATAAAGATTTCAGAGGAGAGGACCCTGAAAAATAAGACTTTAAGGCAGAGATCAATGGCCATCAAAATGTTTCAGCTGGTAAAGTTCCTACTGCTGGTTCGATGATCTGAACTTGATCTCTCGGACCCACAAAGTGGAAAGAGAGAGTCTGCAATTTGTCCCGGGACTTCCACAAACACACCGTGGCATGCATCCTCTCCATTCAGGGCGTAAACAAATGTAATAAAAAAATAAAATAAAAAGGCAGAGATCAAGGTTGATATTGTTAGTCCTATGAACTCTTAATGTCTTGTCCATGACATAATATTCAGTTTGCTGTTCTTTGGGGAACTGATAAAAAATATTGGCTGTCCAGGAAATCAACTTTAGTTGGTATGACCCATGTCTGTTCATGTATGTGCCTATTCTTGAGTGTTGGCTGAAACTGAATAAACTTTAATAGGACAAACACATCAGTAGCTTCTCTAAGTGGAAAACAGCAAGGAGAAGGCAGAGCTCACATCCAGTGCATTACTTAGATTTCAATCATTACATAAAGGCGCACAGAGGACAGCTCTGAGCTTGGATCTACCTTCTACAGACTTGCTGTACAAAGCTCCAGGATGCTGCTTAGTCCTTTTGAAATCACAGTGACTGGATAAGCTTTGACAACCTTAACAGCATGTGAATTTTTTTCTTCCAATTCATCCCTCCTAATGAAAAGCTCATTTGCCTAGCATTTCATTCTGCTGTGCTGTGCATGCTGGGAATGGCTTCCAGCAGAGATGTGCATCCTTTCCATTCTAACCTTCTGCAGTTTCTTAAGCACTTGGAGGTCCCCTCTTTAGGTTCCTGCCACTCTTCCTTTGCCATGTCCATCGCTCCCTGTGGATACTGTACTTGGAGAGAAGAGGGTTTCCGTCCCACAACCTGCTTCCTGTTAATTCTTCCATTCCAGAACAGTTTGGAGACAGATGTCATAACTTAAATATAATAATAATAAAGTAAAAATAATTATATCCAGATAACTTGAGCCAAGTTAGAATGACTTTTCAGAGAGAATTTCTATTTTACTTTTTATAGGCTGGGTCTAACAACCTCAGTTTAAATCACTGTGAGGTGATTTTACTAAATATTCAGGTCAGTGTTCTGAGGAGAAAACTCCCTGATTACTCCCTGAGTCATGGATTTCACTGACAATGGGCTGTAAATGCAACAATTGTAAAATGAAGAGTGTGTGTGAGTAATAAAACTGAAATGTCTTCTATATTGCAAATACCTATAGATAATATACAGTCAGACTCAGAAGTGTATTTAAAATTTTTCTGGAGCTGGAGAGGTGACTCAGTGATTAAAAGCACTGGCTGCTCTTCCAGAGAACCTGAGCTCAGTTTCTAACATCCACAATAGGTGGCTCACAACTGCCTGTAAGGATCCAATGCCCTCTTTTGACTTCTGAGAACACTTGTACATAAGTGCATCACACACACACACACACACACACACACACACACACACACACACACACATACATAGCAGTACACAAATTTTAAAAATAACTTAGAATTTTTTCACTAGTTTGATAGCTTTTAGAGCAAACAAACGTCTGTCTTCATTTTAATTTTAGCTACAGCGTGAAGTTTTCAGTGTGTAGTAAGTCAGTAAACAACTAATGTATCATAAGAAATCATGTTAAGGAACACAGTTATTTGGAAGGAATCAAAACTGTGTACGAAGGACTAGAGTTAGAAAGGCAGAATCACAAAGAACCCTGCTGGGAAAGCTTGTTCCCGATGTAGCCGGGGTCATGGACTCAGCCTCTAGATAAACTAAGTCTGGTGTTTCAAAGGCATCAAAATCAACAAATACAACCAAATTAATGTAAGACCCAGGAAAGGGTGAGCCCTTCAGGCTCAACAAGACTTCCTGCCCCAGAGTCCATTATGACACTTGGATGGAGTAGCAGTTATTTCTAGCAAATCATTCCCCCCTGTATTAGTTAAATACTGAGTCACATCTTTTCAGAATTTAATTACAAGAATAAAAGTATATCTAGGACTCTAAGTACCATTCACTTCCAGAGTAGCAAGAAGATGAAGAGATAATTCATTAAGTAGAGAAAATATTTTGGGTAATTTAAAATAAAACAACTAAAAGTTCTAGAGAGACTCTGAAACTTTTTATTTTGTTTCTTAACAGTTCGTAGAAGATAACTCTTGTTCCTGGGGAACTCAAATATGTAAACTGTAAAAGTCAAATTGTGCTTGAGTTCCCTAATCTATCACAGAGCCCCTCCCAATTCGGGGGGGGTGCAATGGGAGACAAGCAAAAATTATCCCCGCACTTTTTGGTAGTGGTATTTTTCAGCTTCAGTATGGCACAGGGTTGAGAATGAAAATAAGGTAAAACAGAAAGGCATCCGAGAATGGATGACCTTTAACTTTTTCCGGGTCTCCACTCTCTTGGCCACCTACTGCCCTGCTGTTCTCCCAAAAATTGGCAGGAGTCCAAACGCAACTGTACTTAATACTTAAACAAGAAGCTGCACATTATTTGTCCTGGATTTGAGAACTCTTTTTCGTTTATACCTTTATAACCAACATCTGGACGTACCAACATCCAGAAATGCTTTGGGTTTTGAAGAGTCCCCGCAGCACGTCCTCTGAGCACAGCTCCTTGTGTGAAGACAGACCCCTAGTGGCCAATGTCTTAAACTGCAACCCAGGATTGCTGTGATTCTCACTCTTGGGGTTAATTTAGCTTGGGTTTTTCCCACCCCTCTTTCCCCACTTTCTGGGTCCAGATTGCTGTTAAAGGTGGACATAGCGCAGCTGTGAGGAAGTGACTCTTAAGTTCAAGAAACTTCCAGAACACTTACATCAGGTCTGTGAAAGCTCGAAGTCACAAGTTCTCTAAAGCTGGCCAGCGCAACATGCTAACAATTCTTAAGCTAATAAAATATTTTGGACAAGAGGCTGATCATGAGCTTCAATGTTTGAGGGAAATTCTTGATCTACACCAAAAAATTCCAGCACCCCTCTGTCATAACAATATGCTTCTTTTTTCTTTGGGGGATTAAAAAAGAAATGTCAGAAGCGTGATCTCTTTGGGCACTACAGCAACAATCATTTTGTGTTTCTAAGTGTGGCCCTAGTCAGGATCTGACCCTGTATTATGGCGAAGTGTGGTTCTGAAAACTGAATGCCACAAGGAAGCACATATATACCTAAGAGGTACGGAAAACCTCCTCTATGATGCTGCCTGGTTTAGCTCCGGCTCCTCACCTCTTTATGTCTAAGAAGCTTCTGGCAGCTGACTGAAAAAAATCCCTCAATGTTCTCTGGGCACACATGGAAGGGATAGAACACATGAATTCTCATTGTCACCATTCTATCTGCAAATAAGGAGCAAAGACATGTATTCACGGTCACATATGTCTGCAGTCAGATCAAAGTGTCCACTGAAGTGGTTGAAGATTCACTTGTCTCTTCTGCTGTCTCAGAAGGTAAAGTGTAGTTGACATGGCTGAATCTCTTGTGGTACAATTGTAGGTCTCCTTGAGCCTTTGTTATATGCTTACTTCTGTGCTCACCATGTCCGGTCACGCAGCCCTGTCTTCCTGCTTATGCTTCAGCCTGTTCCTGATAGGCACACAGCATTCCTGTTATAGCAAGTGGAGGGTCTAGGACACATACTTAAGTTTAATTCAGGTCTCTTATTTGCACCTAACACACACACACATACACACACCACGGGGATGGTAAGGACAATAGACAGACTCATGGTAATGTATATTCAGTCTAACTGGCCAATGTCCTTGTTTTCCTCTAGGAAAAAATGGGAAAAGATATCAAAACCTTTCTTACAACAAAAACATGTTCATTCAAACAGTTCAATGAAGTCCTGGGTTTGTGTTAGCTTCCTTGGTGCTTGAGAAAAAGAGTGTGAAAGGGTCTATTGTTTACTGGCTGGCTGGTGGTTTGAGGGGATACAGTTCCTCATGGCAGTGATGTGGGGGCAGTGTGGGCATGAGGTAGCTGCTCACATTGCATCCTCAGGTAGGAAGCAGATGGAGATGACTCTGTGCTCAGCTTTCTGTCTCCTTTGTTCCTTTATATTCAGTCTGTACTCCCAACTGTAGGATGGCACTGTAACATTCAGAGCTCTTCCCTCCTCAGTTAACGCCTCCCCCCCCATAAACACTCACATGGACCTTCTCAGGGCTGTGTCTCCTAGGTGATTCCAAATTCAGGCAGGTTGACCATGAGAACTAGTCATCACAGGATGTCACATTTCTTCTCGTCCTCATGAACAGTAGTGATAAGGGTTTTGGATGACCCATTACATATTATAATTCTGTGAACTAGATCCATTTAAATGTCATAGTACAACCTCCCAATCTGAAATACTGTTTCGGGATTTTGAGTTTCTCAGTGGTAGCTCTGTGATGCCAGCCACACATTAACTGTTAAGTGGCTCCTCTGAGGGAGTGGAAAGGACTCTGCAGTTCAGTGCACAGAGGGTTTTATGATGACTGCCTCAGGACAAGGGGTCAGGAACTGCCAATGGCTTCCCAGTGCCTCTGACCAAGGGCTGTCAGCAAAGGAAACTCATACACATCAGTAAAACAAGAGAGGGAGAGAGAGAGAGAGAGAGAGAGAGAGAGAGAGAGAGAGAGAGAGAGAGAGGAAGTCCAGGGGAATCTTAAAGTTTCTCCAGAACCCACAGGTCAGGCAACAAGGAACTGAACTGAGCCACTCAGTTCTTTGTTCAGCATAGCACTCTAAGACTTTTAGAAGGAAATGTCAGAAAAAATTCCTCATGGTTTAGGAAAAAGCAAGAAACGATTCCAAGATCATGGTCCATAAAATAAAAGTAGGATTTTATTTTTTTTAATTGAAAATTATTGTCCTGCTAAATCTCTGTCAAAAGAATTGAGCTGGTAAGTTATAACTGTCAACTTGAAACAACCTTGCTCTCACCTGGATAGAGAGACTCTACTGAGAAATTGTTTGGGTATGGTTGGCCTATGTGGGTTTGTTATGAGTTCCTCTATTGATGGAGGAAGAACCAGCCTACCATGGGAGGCAACATTCCTTAGGCAGGAGGCCCTGAATGGTGTGAGAAGGAAGAAATCTAGCTGAGCGTAAGTAAGCAAGTAGCATGCAAGCCTTCATTGTTGTCTGTGATTGGCTGTGGAGGACATAGTTAGCTGCTTTGACTTTTCTAGTATGTGACATTGTGAATGAAAATAAGCCCTTTCTTAAAGCTCAGGTTGCTTTTTCTCTGGATGTTTTATCACAACGACAGAACGGATACTAAGACAAGAGATAAAGAACAAGTCACAAGCGAGAGAAAAATATTTTCAAATCTCATATTTAGCTGACAACATTGTATATCGAATTAACTATGAACTCTTGAAAATCAGTAGTTTCAAAAAAATCAAATGAACCAATTAAAGATAGATAAAAGATTTGATTGCTCACTTCATCACAGAAGGATGAAGTCCTCATTTATTCTAGAACAGGAAATATACTTCATATGGCTCCCAAGACCCCAGGGTGGCAGAAACAAGAGTTAAGGTTGAGTGTGATGGAGAATTTTTCATGCTGGGTTAGCTCCAATTTAGTAGAAACAAGCCTTCTGTTTCTTTCTAAAGCAAAAGAAAAGATGCTTGGCATCAGAAACCATTTGGGTACCACAGTTACTCATAATGAGATACAACTAAACACCTGTCAAAATTACTAAAATGTGAGACTGGAGAGATATCTCAGTGGTTAAAAGCATTTTATGTCCTTCCAGAGGACGCCATTTTTGTTCCCAGGACTCATGTCAGCAGCTCACAATTGCCTTTACCTCCTGTTTCAGGGGATCTGATGGCCTTGTCCTGCCTCCACAGGTACTGCATCATGCTTACACAGAAACAAACACAAATCTTTAAAAAGTCTAAAGCACATAAATATTGGTAGGGCTTGGAGTATACTTTGGCAATAGAGGGCATGCTTGCCATATGTGAGGCCCTGGGTTCCAATAACATCATTTTTCCCAAAATAAAATACAGACAACAGTTAAGTATTAGAAAGGCTGTGAAATATAGGAACTCCACCACATGCACTCATATCCACTCACTGTTGACACTGGAAACAATGTCCAGTGGTACAGCCATTTTGAAAAAACCACGAGGTCATAGCTTTACAAAATTAAACATATACTTCCCAGGTATTAGTTCCGTGCGTAAAAGCAAGTACACGCTAACAAGGCCACACATGGTGTTTATTTAAGAGGAAAGTCCCAGGTGGGTAAAGAGACAGAGGAGCAAGAAAGAAGTCAGGGAACAGAGAAGAAAAGGACCGAGCACACTCTTGCTGCTTTTAAGGGAAGGGGCGTGCACGGGTATGCATCATGGGTCCAGGGAGGTGCTTCGTATTCAGTGCTCGGTTACACCAGGGATTTTAGTTCTGTGAAAATGTATGTTTGCTTTAAGGCCAAGGCATCCATGTTTAGAGTATGGTACTCAAATCATTCCAGATTGGAAGCAACTCAAATGTCCTTCAGTAGAAAAAGAGGGGCAGCCTGTACTACAGATAAAATGCTCTTGTCAAAGAAGCTGGTCTCAAAAGGTAAAATGCTGTAACAGCAGTGACAGATGAGGACTGCAGATACAGGGAAGGTGTGACAGTGAGGACATCACTGAAGAGATTCAGGATGCTGGTACTCTTAATTATGATCATGATACAAGTGCCTGCAGATGCGGAAATCTGTAGGACTGAACATCATCATAGAAAAGAACCATCCAAGAAGCCAATGCATTCCCATGCACTTTACATTTACCCTTATCAGCTTCCTCTTCAGACAGGTGACACTCTGTCGTTAACACAGTGTGCATGACAAGATGCCATGAGGCATGTGTGAGGCCTGTGGGTCCAGAAACGACTTGGGAAGAGGCTCTGAGCGTGGGAAGAGAAATGAGACAGGAATGCAAGGAGCATTGTGTGACTGATGCTCAGGAACAGAAGTAAGCATGGTCCATAGACCCTGTGAGCACAGAATCACAGCCTGACCAAGACCAAGTCATTATGCTTTCTCTTGTTACTTTTCTACTATATTGTTTCACTTTGAACAAAATGAGTATTACTTTCAACCAGATAATGAAGTTTGCTATCCTATAGGCATATTGGAATGTGGTCTATGTATAATTCCTCTTCCATACATAGCACTCTGACCCATCACTCATGAAATAGCAAGTGAATGACAGATGACACCAGAATACTTTAATCATCACAGTCCTTTACAATATTGATTTTTGTTAATTAAGTCATGCCCGTTAGAGCAGCTGCTGTCCTGACTATTTGGAGGCAGGGTGTGTATTCTACTTATCAACATGAGGAGAGTCTGTCGCCATGCTATTTGAGTGACACCTCTCAGGAGAAAGCCCCTAAAAGTGAGTCACAGGGATGAGTCACATCCTATGGCATTGGTCTTTGAAACCAAAGCCTATGTCATGTCCTCCTGGTGATATCTCCAGGAAATACCAGGAATGCCAAGGCGGATCTGGGAGAAGACTGCTCTTCTGCCAAGATAAGACACCAGAGAGTCATTCCAGGAGGTGTGTGTTTGCAGCACCATGGAGACCACACTGGTATTTTCCTAGGGAACATAGTCTAAATCCAGAGCCCTGATCTGGATATAGATACCGAGAATGTCATGAATGCAGCTTGATACACTAAGCCCAACCTCAGTTTCCCCATCTGTGAGACGGCAGCCACCCACTGCAATTGGGTGTGAACTGGTGACAACCAAGGCCCATTCTAAGAAGTCATCCCTATGCCCATCTGAGTGAAAGTGAAATTTAAAGTCAGAATGGTATCAGAGGTCAGCCTCTGCAACCGGTCAGCCCATTCCTGTGCAGAAGGGACTTTCCTACAGCAAAGGCTGAGTATTTTAAGCAAAGTAACCCAGCTGTGAAAATACTGGGCTGCTCCTGCAGTTGCTTCACACTGGGCTTCATCTCACAGGAGGGAAGTTGTTGATCTCCTTCACTTACCCCTGCTGCTCAGGCGGGGATGGGGGTGGGGAAGTGGGCAACAGCACCTCCTTCTAATTCTTCCAGGTCATCAGCATTCTGTATCAGGGCACACCCTGACTAGTTAGCATCAATATATGATGTTGGGAAAAAGAACCCTAGAGAAATATTAGTAGGCCTGTATCTACCAAACTGGAGTTGACCTAACTCAAACAATTCTCCATCATACTCAATCTTACCCCTTGTTCCTGCCGCCCTGGGGTCTTGGGAGCCCTATGAAGTGCAGGATCCTGTGTACTTCCTGTTCTAGAAGACATGAGGACTTCATTTGCTTATCAGGTTTCTCTAAACTCTCTAACATAACTAGAGAGACTTGATATCATTTATGACCCCCTCTCACCTTAAAACTTTGCACTGGAGATCCAGCAATCATTTATCTAATCAGTCGTTAGTTATTGAACACCTACTGTGTGCAAGGGATTGAGCTAAGGACTGGCAATAGAGCCTTTCTGTAACAAACAGAATTTTATCCATCAGGGAACTAAAATAGGACAAGGAAGGAGAGATGGGCACTGAAGAGCAGTCCTTGACAGCAAAGAACCAAAAGGCCACTTAGAGGACTCTAGGGTCCAAGTTGTGGAAATATCTGAGTTCTTATTCAAAAGAATTGGAATCAGGCTCCCAAAGCAATGTTTACACATCAGTGTTTATTACAGCAAACAACACAGAAGCAACCCAAGGGCTCATGATAGGTAAATAGATAAAGAAATTGGAATACTATTCAGCCTTTAGAAGCAAGAACATTTTTAAATATGTTATGATGTGGGAGAAAGTTGAAGATGTTCTGTTAAGTAAATTAAACCAGTAACAAAATAACAGCTACTCTATGGTTCCACATACATGATAATAAAACTATTAGAAGCATAGAGACAGAATGAAAGAATAATCATTTAGGGGCCTAAAGGGAGAGGAGAAGAGGTGGTTACTGTTTAATGGTATAGAGGTTTGGATTTATAAGACAAAGTTGGTAGAGATCAGTAATAGTGACACATAGGATATCTTCTAAGTGTGTTTGATATCACTCAACTGTATTCTAAAAATAAAAAAGTGGGAATATTTGTTATATGTCTTTTACAACTTAAAAATAGGAAAGAAAACACATGCATAGTAGAAAAACTAGAAATTCAAACCATTCCTTACTTCTTAGATTCCACTCATCACAAATAAAATGAAGATAATGATTTCACTTTGTAGCTTTGTTGATGGTAATTAAGTCAACAGATGCAACCCACTGACACAGACCAGGAAGCTGGTAAATAGAAATTGTTAAGATCAACCTTGATTGGCTTATAGCAGATGATCTGTGAAGCTCTGACTGTCAGATCTAAATTGTCAGCTTGGCACAATCTAGGAAGAAAGACAGCCTCAGTGAAGGGCTGTCTAGAGCAGGGTTGTTTGCAGGTATAGTCTATGGGGGATTGTCTTGACTGTTAGTTTAGAAGAAAGCTCAGCCCGCCCGCTGCCACCATTCTCTAAGCAGTATTTTTGTTTGTTTGTTTGTTTGTTTGTTTTTTACTGAATCAGTGAGTGGATGGGTCTTGGTACCAGTAAGCTTGCATGAGTTTTTTCTCTGCCAGCTCTTGTCTACAGTGTCAGGTTACTACCTGGACTTTCCTACAAATGGACTGTTAAGTGTGAGCTACGATAAATTCTTCCTCCTGTCAGGCGCTTTGGACAGTGTGTTTCATTATAACAAGAGAAATGAAATTGAGAACAGAAATAGAAATTTTTTTTAGGCATAAGGCTACAAAATTCAGTTTGGGGCCTTGAGTAAAGTGGCTTGGACACTAGACTATAGAAGTTGAGCTTTATCCCATAAACAGAAGAAGCAATGGTGGCCAGATGCTGTGAGAAGACAGGGTCAGGGGATTGTTTTCTTAATAGTAAAGGACAGATTAAGAGCAGGGCAAGAAAAGACATGGACCAAATATCCAGCAACTGCCTCAGTGACCCCACTGAGAACACAAAAGGGATGCTGCTATCCACCCCTAGAATGTCCATATTCTATTCTAAGTAAAACTGAAGACAGCGTGAAGAGACTTTGAGACAAGCAGGGAGTAAAGCAATCATATTTTCTAACCTTGATCAACCTTTAATCTTTAAAATTGTATTCTCTCTCTTTCTTTCTCTCTCTTTCTTTCTTTCTCTCTCTCTCTCTCTCTCTCTCTCTCTCTCTCTCTCTCTCTCTCTCTCTCTCTCTGTGTGTGTGTGTGTGTGTGTGTGAGTATAGGTGTGTGCAGAGGCATGCCTGTGGAGGTCATAGAATGACTTTTAGTAGTTATTCCTGATTACCACTTTGTTTTGAGGCAAGGGCTCTCTTGTTTTTGATATCTTGCATATTTTAAGTTAGCTGGTAGCTGAACTACTAGGTAGTTCTCTCTCTCCTTCCCAACATTGTAAGAGTTCTGGATGCATGTAGTAGCATGACATCCAGCTTTCTACATGAGTCTGTGGATCAAATTTAGGGTGCTAGGTTTGTGTACCTAGTGGTTTTACCTTCTGAGACCTCTCCCTCACCCAGCCTCTGATTTTTAAAAAATAGAATATTTGAATAAACACTATGCATTTAGAGACAGAGCATAAGTGTGATGTGGTACCCACCTATCAGGACCAACAGATTACACGGGGCATGCCATTGACTTTGTAACTGCCAGACAGGAGTAAAACCTCAGCTTCTGGGGGCCCATGCTTCCAAGACAGACCACCCAGCTTCCAAGGGTCCACAGAGACCCAGGGTAAAAGGACAGGAATAATCATTTTGGAACCAATTCACATAGAAGCTTTTCCAGTGTTTATTTTGACATTAAAGAACATTTTAGGAGATTAACCTAAATGTCCAAAAAAGGAGGAAATCATTAAATAAAGACATGTGTTAAAAAACTGTCTAGCCACTAAAAGCATGCATTTAGAGATCATCTAATGACTTGGAAAAATGCTCACGATGTATTAAGAAAACTAAGTGAGATAAAAACTGTTCACTGGGATATACTTTTTGTTATAAAAATCATGCTTATATAAACATAATGATTTTTGTACTTAATCACAGAAAAAGCCTGCATTGAAATTTTAGCAGGCTTGGTCTGATGGAAGAAATTGTGGCTGTTTTAACTGAAGGATTGCTGCTGGCAGCCTCAGGTGATCTTTGCCCTCCAGACATCTTTATCTCCATTTTTTCCTATTCTGTGGGATGCCCCATCAAGTTTTCCTCTAAGGTACCTCACTCTACCCATGTCATAGGTTTAGGTTACCAGCCTGTCTGGAGTAGGTGTTCCCATAGGGAGTTTTCAACTTTGCAGTTTTCTATTTAAAAAAAAAATGTTTTCACTCTTACCTTCGGAAAAAGCAAAAATTTTACTAATTGCCATCAATTAGTCTGTGCCTTGGGGCTGGAAAATATACTTTCTTCTATTAAAAGCTTTATTGTATTTATTCAGGTATTTGGGTGTATGTGGCTTGGACACGTGTGTGCAGGTTCCTGTGGATGACAGAAGATAGCATCATATCCCTTGGGGCCAGAGTTACAGGTGATTTCGAGCCACCTAAAGAGTGAGTGCGAGGAATTGAATCTGGTCCTCTGTGAGAGCAGCAAGTTCTCTTTCCAAAAGACACAGAGTCCTCATTTGGACCTATAGTATTTGGTAAAAATCCAGTATCTTCACCTTCATCTGTGTCTGTCTCCTTTACTTTGGGTCTCATGCTTACCTATACAGGTTAGGGTACCAACCTCACAGTGAAGGGGTGTCTGTCTAACCTGTCTCATCCCCTCTCAGAGATGAAAGCACACACCTTCCTAAGTCATTGCCATATCCCTGGGAATACAGGAAGCAGGAACCCAGGCATGACAAATCACCCCTAGATGAGGACAATTCTTCTTGTGGGCAAGGCTCACTTAAAAGAAGCAGTCATTTTGCAGAAACTAGACTTGCAGATTCTGAACAGAGCCAGTGCTACACATGGGTAACCTTGACAAGGACTAGATAAGTATGCAAACTTCTTACCACATGCCCCAATTCTTTCTCTTTTCAAACAAACCTCATATGACTACCCCAAGGACAAAGTTGGGGGCACTCAACCTCTTCCAACATAGCCACAGTGAATAAACCTCTTTTTGGTTGTCATCGGTATATGTTATCTGGCTTATAGAAACAAGTGGCTGAGCCTAGCTTGTTGGAGTTGCTGAAGTCCAGACTGTTACCCTAAACTCCAGTTACAATTATTCTCCTGCTCTTCAATGATCTGATATGGCGGGAGGGGGAAGGGACCTTGAATAATGATATACAGGGATAGAAAGCGTGACTTCTTTGTTCATAATAATAATAAAATTATTCTCCTGCTCTTATTAGCCCTCTGTACTGGACACAGCAGTCATGCTTGCTAACATTCTGTTGTAACACTCTTTCCACCATCTTGGCATTGGCTCTGGCCATCATAGAAATGCTAGGAGAACCTTTAGAACATTTTGTCAGATAACAAGGAAATGAAGCAGTTCACTGGCAGCTATATCCATTGTAAAAGTGGCAGCAGTGTGGCTGCTAACATTCCCTCCAGGGAGGAAAAATGGAAGAGCCACACACCTTTAGTTGAGCTTGCATCCACTACTTCCTCCTGCCCCTCAAGATGTTCATGGTCTTAGGGATTCAGAAGGCATGGGAAATGGAAGGGTGGAGAATACAGAGATGCTTGTAATCATGGTGCTGGGGCTGACAGGTGGGTCTCTGGGGCTTGCCAGCCAGGCAGTCTAGCCTACATGGTAAGCTGTCTAAGATATAGAGTAGAGAGAGGGAGGTATTGTGTGAGATTCTGGCTTCTACAAGCACCCTCCCCCCATACCACATATTTTTGTTGTCTATGTTTAAAATTTTATATTTTCTCCCATTTACTAGGTTATAAATTGTTGAAGAGCAAGAAATCTATCTAATTTGAATTTATATTCTCAAGAATCAGGATTGGTACATAAAATATACTAAAACTATTACGAGAAAAAAATGAGTGAGCATTTGATCAGTAATCAGAAGAAAAATATAAAATGTTATGTTAGCTTAAAAACAAGTGGAATGTTCAGCCTTCAAATGAAAATTTTGATGTGGAAATTTTAGCAAACTAAATGTTGAGCCTTTGAGTTTACATAAGTGCATCTCACCCCAGTGATGCCCTGTGCATGTTATTTCTCTTTTCCAAGGCAACTTCATCTTTGCATCCTCCTGTCTTCCTGTGTTCTTTTCAGCAGGTCCAACAGTCAGCACAATGTGGCCATAAAGCTTCTCAAATGACTGGTCCTGTTTAGTTTTTTTTCATCAGAAAAAAAATGACTTGCCTAAATGCCCACTTTCAGGTAAAACAATATTTTAGTCATAGAAAATTATGTTCAACTATAGATTTCAAGCAGAACCTCATTTTATGAAAATTACGTTGGGCTATTCCTTTCCAGTAAGGCTCTGAATCATAAGGGTTGTGTGTGTAGAAGACTAGTGCCATGGTTTGTATGTCAAAGAAGCCCAGTGTAGACCCTCAAGTATGATGCAAGCCTCCACCAAACACACAAAACCCTTGGCTCCCAGTATGTTATAGAAGGAGAATACCATTTGCTTCCAACACAGTTATTCTATGCAGAACCCACAATCCCAAATCAGTTTTTAAAGACCAAATCTAAAGGAAGTTGATGTGGTGCACATTTTTTAAATAAAAGAACAATTCTGACTCCTTTTACAGCTGATGGGAGAAGAGTGGAACTGTCTTACTAGTTGGTAACAGTGCTAGAATACATAAATAGTTCATAAAATTCTTCCAGGAAACAGTGCTAAACCCAAGTGGAAAACTGAAAGCCAGAGCCAAGCTGCCTGTCTAGAGTATGCAGCCAAACTCTTGTGATACTGAGACACCTGAGGACATTGGCAGACTGGTCACTCAGATTCCAAGAATAAATGTCTTATCCTATTAAATAAAATTGTATTCATTTTGACAAAGAACAGCTGACAGTGTGGGCTATCAAGTTAGGCCTGTCCACCAGAGTTCTGTGCCATCTCTGGAACAGTTGATGGAGAGCAAATGTGGCCTGGGATAGATGATAAGTAAGTCAGGACCATGGCATCTGCACATGGAAAACATACAAGATAGAATTCCTAGGAACTAAAGAAAAGGAGGCTGGTTATGGGTTTTCTGTTCCTTCATCCACTCCATCCTTAAAATTGACCTTTAAGAATTTTAATTTAAGCAAATTACTATTCAAAAAATAGGCAAAATACTATTATTATGATGACTGATAATACTACTATTACTCCTACTAGTAATACAAATCGAGGATTCCAGTGGGTAATTTTGGTAAGATTGGAACACAGGAGATCCTGTGTACTTAAGGTCATGAAGAAACACTGCAGTTGAAGCTCTTTGCAGGGAGGATGTGTGCTCTTCTCATCAAGTTGGCCCTCACTGGTGTGGGAGAGCCCATGGGACCTGGAGGCTTATGAAAGGACAAAAGAAATACTGAGGCTTCAGCTTTCCAAGTTGTAGCCCCCAAGGGCAGCTCAGGTGTGCAGACAGATGCATAATGGAATACTCAGGGTGTGGCTGACTTTTTTCAGTATTGCATGATGAAAGCTGATGGGAAAGATGATCATGATTTTCTGGAATCTCATTGACTTTAAGAAGGATACAGCCAATGAAAATGATGCATTAGCCTAGTCAGGTAGATAGATATTCAGCATGCTGTTGGCTATTTGGAGATATGTGTTAGGGAGGATCATGCAGGTATCCAGGTAAAGAATCAAACCCAACAAAAAGATCAAAATGAAAACCTAGTACAGATTGGCATTATAAACCTGGATCAGACTTTGGGAAAACACAGTACAATTTGGGAAAAAGTGTTCAGGCAACAATCAGTTCAATCTGTTCAATACGAAGTACATAATAAAGGTCAAGGTATAACTACATAGAAACTCTTTTACCAAGGCGCATATGACCATAAGGGTGGGTACTAGAGCTAAAAGAATTTAGTGTGGTCCCTGACTGATAGCTCAGACCTAAATAAAGTACATGTGGCATCTCCCCTAAGGATGCATAAAGGTCAAGGAAAGAAAGAGTTAAGGCTAAGATTTTGGGAAATCATGTTGAGGTTGCTTCTATAGATAACACAAAGATCACTAGGTCATTATCAACCTCCACTCTTAGCTTCCTGATGGAATGCACGCGTTTGATTTTATCTTCTCCACTGAGGAAACACCCCTAAGAAATTAACTTTCCTAGTTCTCTTAGTTCTTCTGTGTGAGTACAAGGACTTCTGTGTCCCCAACAATCAGGCATGCCTTTGGCTGCTAAGACAGTCTACAAAGCTGTTCTTCCACTGCTTGGATAGCCTACCAAATTGTCTGGTGTGCCACTGGCCATTAAGATATTTTACCTCTTTGATGTTTCCTGCTCTGTGAAATGAAAATACAAAATTCAGTTGTTGTTAAATGTTCCCAAAAGCTCAGGGTTCTAAGGAAGCTCTCTGCCCCATAGACCCTAAGATAAAAATTTGTATAAATTATTTATTTTAGACATGGACCTCAGGAGATGTGGTCTGAGGCTGAAGAGAGACCAGGAAGTAACAGGAATTCATGAATTGTTGAGGGACTCACAGGTGTCCTAAGATGATGCTACCATGGAAGTGAGAAACATCAGAGGCATCAGTTTTCAGACTTGTCTCCATATGCCTGGAGCATCTTATAATGTACTAGGGTCAAAAAGCTATTATTTTGTGAATCGCAGCTAAGACTATTGATGTATAAAAAATTAAAAGAGAAAATTCTAAAATAGTCATCAATTTTTAAAATATGAATACTATAGGCTAGAGAAATGGCTCAGTTGTTAATGTTTTGCTAAGCCATACAGAAAATGAACATGGTGGCCCTGCCTGTAATGTCAGCACTGTGATGGGACTGAGAACAGGAGCAAATGGGTTCCTGGAGCTCATTGGCCAGTTAGTCTAACTCAGTAGATGAGCTCATTGAGAGACACTAGCTCACAAAAATAAGGTGGAGAGTGGTGGAAAAAAGACACCAATACTGACCTCTGGCCACCATATGCAAGTGTACACACCTACATGCACATGTAAATGACCTTGCACACATATATTGAGCCCATACACAGATAACCAACCCTTACACACTACTAAACATAGTTATGTTACATAATCACTTGCCTTATGGCAGCAGTTAAGTTTCCAGGCACAAAAATTCTGAAAAGAATGGCATCATATTGTGTTATGCTTTTAGTAGCTTCTTTAATTTTTAAAAGCGAGACTCTCACATATGCCTCTCAAATTGCTCTGTTGCTAAACAAGTTAGCTGAAGTACAGCTGGCTTCTGAAGGTTACTTGCTTGAAGAAGGAAAAAGGAATCTTAATGCCCCCTCAGATAACTGTATATAATAGTAAAATTTCACAAGTGATAATTTATCAATGGTTAATTTTCATGTGGAACCTGAAACACTTCCTGGAAACTTTTACACTCTATTTCATTAAAACCATCTTTAAAAAATCTAATACTTGAAACATGGCTTTTAAGCCAGTTTGATTTTATAACTGTACACTGCTCATATGAACAATATTGATTTACTTGCTAAGCAAACAATCCTAATGTGGATATATAGTCTTTTGGAACTTTAAGAATTTATATTAATATCTTCTTTTTTCCCTTAAGAAAAATCCAGTAGACTCAGGGAAGTCTTTCAAGTCACAGTCATGGAGTATGTCGTTTCCCAAATTCAAATTTTCTCTTGGAAGCACAGATTTTATTATTGACACTGAAGGCTGCCAGAGGTCCCTTTGAAGAGGCAGTCTCATTCAGTGCAGTCAACAGACAATGGCTACCAAGCACCAGGGCTAACTGGCCACAATTTTGACTCCAACCATGCAGTGCTGATATTTAGACTCTAGCATTGTCTTGTGATTGGTTTCTTTTCCATCTCATAAACTAGTAAAGGATTGTATTTGCAGGTCAATATTTACTAATTATATTGCTTTTTTAAGTTTTTATTTTTGGTTAAAAATGAGAACCTCTTCTCATCAGTACAAATAGCAAAGAAAACAGGGACCCTTCTGCAGGTGCCTGCCAGATTCATATGAAGAATGGCAAGTTGGCCAATGTACGTTTTGCACTGTCAAACAAATGTTAACACCACATAATTTCAATGCAACAGCATTTGAAAACTCTGGTGAAAGGTTTTATTTTTTTCCAGCATTTCCAGGTACTCATGAAATATACTTTGAGGACACAGGTATTACAAGTGTCCCCTTTAAGGGGTAAGTGGACTGGAATATATAAATTGAGGACTGGACAAAGAGGATGGGGAAAGAGAGCTTGTGACTTCTCTGTGGTGTTTGTTCTCTAACAAATAACTTGCCTGAAGATCACAGAATAGAGTTAGCCATTAGTTCCCCATAGAAGCCAGACAATGGTGGAACACACCCTTAATCTCAGCACTAGGGAGGTGGAGACAGGAATATAAGGCAGGTGGAGACAGAATCTCATACCATTCAGTCTGAGGGTCCATAGAGAAGACAGGATCTCTCTCCTTTCAGAGTCAGATTTGGTAGAGGTATGAAGTCTGTCTAGTGGCTGGCTCCTTTATCTCTCTGATCTTTCTGCATTTAGTCCAATATCTGGCTCCAGATTCTTATTACCAAAACTGAATAGGATTCATGCTACACTTCTCACTGACCTACCATGATCATGCCCCCAGACAGACCATTCTGTAAAATCAGAGAACAGCTCCTACTAAAGGGTGTAAGTTAGAAACCAAGAAGGCAGTCTCTGACATAAAAGAGACCAAGGAGAAATAAATGGTGCTGAGATAGTTTGGCACAGTTAGAAAAAGTAGGGCTGAGTGGGGATGGCATGATACCTCCTCGACCTTGACCTCAATAGAACCAGTCTACTTCTTCCTGTACTGAGTTCCTATGTAACAGCTTGCTTGAAGAAAGATTTCTTCACCATGAGTGACAGATATTGAATTAGTTTTTAAACAGCCCTCTAGTCTGATTTTATACCTTCAATGACCCTGTGACATCCAAACATTCTAACTTGAAGGAGGCAAAATAAAGAATAAATGTTAATAGATCCAAGAAGTTTCAGACTGATGTGACTGGTGGACCATCATGATCCATGACATGGGTGAATTTCTTCTGACACTGATCCTTCCCTCTTTCCCAGTCAGGTAGAGTTTGCACTCAGTCTGACATTTACAGAAGTGGTAAGACATCACCTGGCACTGGTCTACCAGATCAGGTCTACCAGAAGAAGGGAATCTTCCCTGTCATTTCAGAGGAGCTAGAAGGGAGGTAAAGTCAATTTGGGTTCTTATATCCTTCTTATGAAATCACAGAGTCAGCAAGATGTCCACACTCACACAGGAACCTCTAGACCTGAGACCCTGGTATAAATAAAGCAAAGTCAGACATTCTTCTCTCACCAACCCATCATCTGGAATATCCAGTGTTCTGCCATTCACAAAATTGGTGAAACATGGCTTCCAGGTCCTCGGCTGAGACATCTGCGGATCTCTCAGCAGGAAGATACCTTTATTCTCAGACTCAATGGATTTAGGAAGAAGGCACAATCATTATTAAAGACATGTACCAATGTGGCTTCTCCCATGTCTGTTTCAATATATTGCCTTGCATGTTATAGGCAGCCTAGCCCTTCCATCAAAGGCAATTAGAGCAAGAGGTAAATCAGGTATGATTACAAAAAGTGGCCTTTATTGTCCATGTAAAATTGTAGAATTGCATTAACAGCCAAGTGATTGCCTGTGATTTTGTCTGGTTTTGTTTCTATTTAATTGTGTTAAACACACACACACACACACACACACACACACACACACACACACACCCCTAGCTTTGTAGACCACTTTAAAGGGTACCACAGTAACCATGTGTCCATTGTTCAGCAGATTTCCAGAACCTCTTTCCAGAATCACCAAATGGTCACTCCTCTGGTCTTTGACAACTTCCATTGACATTTGTTCCTCACTGAGTCTATCTAAGGACTGTAGATACTTCTTAAAAAAAAAAAAAAAAAAGATTTATTTATTTATTGTGTATACAGTATTCTGTCTGCACACCAGAAGAGGGCACCAGATCTCATTTTAGATGGTTGTGAGCCACCATGTTGTTGCTTGGAATTGAACTCAGGACCTCTGGAAGAGCAGTGAGTGCTCTTAACCTCTAAGTCATCTCTCCAGCATTATAGATACTTTTTATCAGTGGCATCAGATGACTTTTCACCCTCTGTGACTGGCTGACCTGACTTGTATGACCCATAACCTCCATCAATGTTGTAACATATGAAAGAATGCCCTCCTCTTTGAAGTCAAAATAATATTCCTTTGTGTGTGTGCCAGATTTTTCTTATCTATATATCCGTCAGTAGACACTTATACCCCTTCCTCATTATCACCGTACACCAAACAGATATATGAGTTCTCACTCTATCTCTCTATCTTTATCTATGTGTGTTTATCTGTCATTGCCCCCCATTATTCTCATGTACCCCAGGTTGTGTATTATTCTACCATAGCTAGCTAGCTATAGGTTGTCTTTTTTTAAATTTCACTATAATGATAGTAATCTTTTATTTTAATATAGTCTGTCTTTCTGAGCATGAACATCCTGTTATCTCAATCCTGCTTTCCAAAGGTGATGTATCAATCTATGTTCCCTTGGCATCATTGTCAGTGCTATTGGCAAATATCTGTCCATCTCTTGTGAGTTGTTGTCTTGATTTATGCAATGGTTACACTATTTTGACTATATAGCTCTCTTATATGAGTAGATACTAAGAAGCATCAGGTTTCCAGTACAGCTCATCTTTCTCAAGATAATTTTGGCATTTCTGGGTCATTTGTGGTGCATATATTAAATATAGTAAATTCTTCTGTTTTTCCAAGAAGGCCATTGGGATTTGAGGGAGAATAAAGTTAGATGTGTAAACAGCCTTGGGCAGTGTACTGTTTTAACAGTCCTAAATCTTCCTGCCCACAAACACACTGTGGCTACTTTGATTTGTATCTAGTTTCTTTAGCCATGTCTTACAGTTTTCCGAGTATAATACATTTCACCTTCCTGACTCAGCTTATTGCCATTTTATTCTTCTTAATATCATTATTAAAAGAACTGTTTTCTTAATTTTCTTTCTGTCCTATTCATTCATCATACTGTTAAAAAATATTCTCCTTGGTGCCAGAAAAATTCACACTGACAGATTCTCTCCCAGAATCCAATGTTTCCATGGATTTAGTGATTTGACTCTTTCATTCTGCATATGAACAAATCAACACAGTCGTTATTTCAGGGCTTCTCCAAGCTCTCACACAGAAAGGTTCCCTGTAGAGAGCTGCCTGCTGCTGCGCTGCACCCTAAAGATGGTGCTGATTTCCGCCGTTTCCTCCCCCCCGCCCCCCCATCCCCCCACCCCTGTGCTCTCTTTTGATAAACAACTCCTTATTTGGCTTGAGCCTGGGGCGTGGTTTGCTGTTGCATATGTGGGCCTATGAGCTGTGCCCACGTGGCTTATTGGGATTGGATGCTTGGATGCCCTGAGAGTATTTAGTGATTGAGTGGAGGGGGGGGGTTGGCAGATGCCACATGAAGGTATCAGATAGCCAGAACTGAGTTATAGATGGTTGTTGCCATGAGGGTTCTAGGAACCAATTTCAGGCCATCTGCTGTACTCCAGAGCAGAAAAAGTTACTTGGGGGGAGCAATAAGGGATGAACCATGGGTAGCAGATATGGAAAAAGGCAAAATATTGAGCTTGGCCCAAGGAAGTGAGTGGATAACAGAGTGAGGCTTTTCCAGAGTCCTGATGAGACTCTGGCTCCTGCACCCAGTGGTTGGAGTGCTGAGACTCCACTTTATAGATTGAAATAAGAGAGGCCAGCTGGAGATTTTAGCAAGAAAAGCTGCTCAGCTAGATCTGTGCTCCTAAAAGTTTGCATCTGGGTGAGCCTCAGTCATGGGGACTGATGGGAATGATGGCCTCTTCGCAGTGTCAGGGAAGTGGCCATGGATTTGAGTTAAAGCCTGTAGTGGAGGAATGAGGATGAAGGTGAATGTATTATGAATGTCAAACTCAGAGCAGTGCTAACACAATTATGTGCAATGATGCTAATAGTTTCAAACAGGGATGGCTGTGAGGGTGGCGGCCATCTTAACTATTTTCTTTAAAGAGAACAGCAGGATCTTGTTGAAACTGATGGCAGGCCTTATTTGGAACACACTACATTTGTAGAATAGCTACTATGGTCCCTAGAAGACAAAAATGGAAGCTAGACCTCAAGAGACCAGAGTTGGGGAGAACAGATGTACATTAACCACCAGTTCCATAACAGTGATTTATTTATAAAGAGAAAAGGTCTACTTGGGCTCACAGTTCTGGAATTTCCGTTCAAGGTTAAAATGGTGCCTTACCTTGAGCCTCTGGCAAAGGTGACCATCATGGGGGTGTGTATCAGAGAGATTACATATACCATGAGTCAGCAAGCAAAAATATCAATCTGGGGCTCCACCTCCCAGAGAAATCTCTTGACAGAGAGACTTTGAAGCCAAGCCGTTAACACTGGACATTTGTGAAGTACTCAATTAGTCCAAAGCAAGATGTAAAAACAAAAGTTATTAGAGCATCACACAAGAGGCCACTGCTCAAGATTACATCAAACACAGCAGGAACAATCAGACTCCCCAGTTCTGAAGTTCAGTGTTTGTTAAGATATAGCTCAAAAGTACACTTAGTGATTTTTAAGTAAGAATGGATGGCTGTTTAAAATGCCATTTACTCCATTTGCGGACAACATTTTATTTGAATACTACCGTCTGGGTGGGTATATGCATGTGTTTTAATCTAGGTCCAGCCCTCACTTCTGTATATTTCAAGTGTAACATTACAGTAAGAAAGCAAAGCAGCAGGGCAGTTGTGGATTATATCTTTAATCCCAGTACTCTTTGGGAGGCAGAGGTAGAAGATTTCTGAGTGTTCAAAGCCAGCATGGTCTACAGAGTGAATTGTTCTAGGACAGCCAGAGCTAATAAACAGAGAAACCCTGTCTTGACAAAAACAAAAACAAACCAACCAAGCAGAGTTGTGATATTATTTTTAAGAGTAGGGACTTAGGTCATGGTTGGATTAGGGAGCTCACGTTGGATACATTGTGAAGATTTTCAGGTTTTGTTAATTAAAAAATGTTGTTTATGTGTGTGGGTATACGCACATGCAAGTGAGTGCTCCTAGACACCAAAAGAAGGTGGATCTGGAGTTACAGGTGGTCAGGCTGGGAACCCGACTCTGGACTCCAGAGAAGAGCAGCGAGCGCTCATCATCCAGCCAGCGCTCATGCTCCAGCCACCTCTCCAGCTGGAGTTCATTCTCACAGGGCAGGCATTAGTAATGAGGAGCTTATGTCGCAGGGTTCACTTTGTGTACAAATGTTTCCACTGAAAGTGTTTTCCTCCTAAAATCAAAGTGGAATAAAAGCCATTTTCACGGAATATCCTTTAAAATCAAATCGCTGGTAGCAGAATTCCACCTCCACCCCCAAATTCCCCAAAGTATACAATTTCCTTTCAATTCTAAAACATAAATCATAATCCGTGCTCTCTTTATGGGGCTTCTGCCTTTTGTCAAATTAACAGCTCTGCAAAGAAGCACATATTTTCAGTTGACCTGCAGTTGGACCTAACATTTCTTTCCCAAACTATTCTCAAACATTTGAGTCATGGGGGAGAGGACGGACTTTTAGACTCTGCTGTGTGTGGCCCGGATCCTGGTCTTGGGCCCCAAGCTGTTTAATCGCTCAGCCTCTGGGGGGCTGCTCTTGGCTAATGAATCCTTAGCTTTAACTTTCTCCTCCTCTTAATGAGTGCTAATAAAGTGCATTTAAGTCCACTAATGCAACAAAAACTCACTGTTATTTCATTATATCTACTTAATAAGAACTCTGTTTAATATCAAATTACAGCCTGCTGGGCCAAAGCATTGTGCTGGCGGAAGTGAGACTGTAAGACGGGAGTATCGAGTGCCCTAATTCGGGCATGCTTCCTTAATACGCCCAGCAGTATGATGCGATTGCTTAATTCATTTAGCCCGGCGAGTTTGATCCCACAGCCAACTGCAGTGTAAAATTTACTGCGGTGCTAGGCAACAGTCCCACCACACAAGCTAAAATACAGTATCGCTTTTCTTGGGACCAAGCTATTAACAGTTGTTGGGGGAGAGGCAGCCTGCAAAGGGGCAGATAGAGTTACAAGGAAAGAGCCTTGGACTGCCCCCAGTTTCTTAAAGAGTTAGAGAAAATCCAATTTGTATTAATAAAAAACAAAATTCCCCTAATTTTCATGTCTCACCTCGAGGTTACTTTGATTTTGTATTCATCCAAAATGAGCAGTGACCTCTACATTCCTGATTAATCTCAGTTATGGACATCTCTGGTTTCCCTTATGTCAGACCTTTCCTCAAGCACCTCTTGGTAGCAAATATCTGAAAGGGTTTCTGTTTAAAGAAAAGAATCCTTTTATGATTGCAACAATAATTTCTGAGTTCGAGCTTCATGCTATTGGATTTTATTAGAGTAATGCCTTTTCAGTGTCATTATTTTTGGACTAGAGCAAACACACTAATTCTGGGTTTTCCTGTCTAATATTCAGGCAGTGTTTATGGTCTGCTTGTCGCTCTGAAAGATCACACCAGTAGATATATTACCCATTAAGTGTTCTACTCTCTCTGAAAACCTGTGCATTCAACTCATAAATACTTCCCATAGATGCTTAAAGGGAAATGGGGACATCTCCATGTATCTACAAAAGAAAAAAAATTAAATTAAAAATTTAAGTTAAAAGGGTTTGTGTCTGAAGAGATGGCTCAACACTTAAGAACACTGGCTGCCCTGGGTTTGGTTCCCAGCACCCACATGGTAGTGCATAACCAGTACCAGACACACATGTGCTCTACTAAAATACATGTAGGCAAAATGTCCAAACACATGAAAAAAAGTAAAATTAAATTTTAAAAGGAAATGATTTGAGGAGGACTGGAGATGACTACCTTCTGTTGGTAACAAGGAAAATCAATTATTTCATACACATTTGAAGATAGTTTATAAACTGTCAAAAAAGCCAGAGTCCTCTGCTAAGGCCTTGTAGCTATTCTCAGGCTAAGAAAATAGGTCACATGGCACGCTGTCCACACTGACTAGGTAAATGGTCACTTGAAGGCCTCAAAGACCAGAAGGCCATGGGTGTTGAAGTTACATAAATACTTCCAATCAAAATGTGATTATGTTTGTAAAGAGCGTGGTCCCTCTCCTCTCCTGACATCCTCGTTTCCTCTTTGTGTATGAAGAATAATTTTCAGATCTGTCCAGCCAAGGAAAGGTCATTTCTGCTGGCTGTAGCCATGTGCCACTGCATCCCAACATCTAAGAAAAATAAATGGTTTCCCCCTTTAAACAGAAAGAACATCATTGTTCAAAGACTGGCCTACATGAGACAAACAGGATGCTTTATACATTGACTAATAGAGTGAATCTTTTCTTTTTGTTCCAAGCCCTAGTTTCTAGCCAGGAAATAAATTTCAAAATGAAGTGATGAATAATTTCCAATGAATGCATGGAGTACAGTTAGAAAAGTCAGTTTGTACAATTTTTAGTGGGATGAGAAAGTGTTGATGTGAAAATGTGGCCTGTACAATCTATTCATCTTTCTTTTTGAAAGTGTATGGTTGTAGGTCATTTCCCTACTTCTAACTAGTGCTACATTGTTTCTTCCTGGGTAAGTTTATTTTCCATGTATTGAGAAGAGCATGGTCTAAGCTGCTGTGTGGCCAACCACATTGGTCTATAGACTAATAAAACATAAATTTGAGGATATTCTGAGGAAGCAGTAAGGCATATTCTTTTAGAAAGCTGGTCTTCTTAAACCCTGGGCTTGGGGAAGATTAGCTTTGGCAAACTCAGTCATTGCCAAAAACAGCTGGGATTAACTGGTCTAGAGTAGACTTGTCCCTCAGTGTAGTGTAGTGCTAGCTGACCCCGGTAACCATGAGAAGGAGCTTCGGTTACTTCATGGAAGAGGCTAAAAAGGGAAGAGGTTCATTATCTCCCTAGCAGGCCAAGGCTGCAAAGGGTGCCTTGACCCCCTGGGATCCTCAAATTAAATGTCACCCTGTCTGAGGCAGTCCTGCCTGGGAGTTAATAAACTTTTAATTTTCTCTGCACCCAGTATTTTAGAAGTGCTTGCTGTAAAGAGTCAAGCCTGAGGAAGAGGCTGGCTGTACAATGCCTCAGTTCTGACCATGAAAGGGTCTGGAAAGAAGAGTCACTTAAATACAAAATAAAAGGCTTCATAGGGCCTTCGTTATTTGTGTTTGTGACCATCACAGAAACCACTGGGCAGGAAATATAAGGAGGACTGTGACAAGGGTGAGAACATTTTCAAGAGGAACCATGGGAAGATTCAGCAGAGTGGGTCTGAGGAAAAACTAAGCAGAACCTTCTGCTATGGTGACACAGGGTCAGTTGACGACGCCAAGAGTGCTGGCACTGTACCGATTGCTGCACTGGGGAAGGCATAGACCCCCAGAGAACTCATGACTCGAGAGGGAAAAAAAAAAAAAAAAAAAGTAGAAAAAGAAAAAAGGTTAAAAAAAATAAAAAAGAAGGAAGGTAGAAGAGAAGGAGGGGGTGAGGAAGAGAGGGAAGTGGGGGAAACCCAGGAAAGAAAAGGATGAAAAAAGGAAGGAAGGAAGGAAGGAGAAAAGAGGCAGGAAGGAAGGAGGGAGGAAGGAAAGGGGGAGGAAGGGAGGAGGATAGGAAAGAGGAAGGACAGAAGGAAAGGGGAGAGGAAGGAAGGAAAAGCATCTCTTATCCCTAGAGATACTCCCTTGGGCTCCGAGTGAGGTTCGCCTGCCCTTGCTGCCTTTCCCAGCCTCTGCGTCCTAAGCAACTGACTACAAAATCCTCCAGGCTCCACCAGGACACCCACTCTGCCCCTCCCTCACCTCTTTATTCCCAGTGCTCTGGAGGTGGAGCCTAGTGAGAGCCTATTACATTTTTAAAGAGTAGAGAAATTCTTGATTTGCCAATCTTTTTCTGAAATAATATTCCTAGGTTATCCATCTTTCTGCTCCAACAAGAAAGGAATATCCACTCTAGAGACATCTAACCCATGAGTTAAGGATCATTTGACATCACAGATGAGCATTTTACCTGAATGTGAACTAAGTTCTCACCATACCTACTTTTCTGGACACTCCCCCTATTCATTCATTCTCTGTGGAAACACTGGTGATGTCTGAGCTTGTGCGGGTTGCTGCTGTCCTCATACCCCAGGTTTGGTTGACACTCAAAAGCTCCAGGCCTTCCTTCCTTGTGTTCTCTTCCTGCTTACTCTTTGTTCTAAGAAAAAGAAGCTTGTTTTCACACATTTCAGCAAATTTGACAATTCAAAATTGTTTTCCTTTTTTTAGTGTATGTTCACAGCTCTCAGGAAGTTGATTCTCTCTTCCTACTGTGTGTGTCCCAGGGATTAAACTCAGGTCCTCAGAACTGACAACAGCATCTTTACCTGTTACAGCATCTCCTCGGTCCCAAGCATATTTTTCCATAAAAAATAATGTACCCACTACAAAGCCTCAAGATTTCAGATAGTTTGTACCCATAATAAATCTACTTTTTGAAGTATTTATCAGTGTGTCCCAAACCATATATTATTTCTTCCTAAGGTGCCAGTTCTTCCTTATGTCCTACTTCCTAGGGTCTTGGCAGAAGCTTTTTTTTTTTTTTTTTTTTTTAAAAAAAAAAAAAAATTCAACAATGTCTTTCAATCAGGCAAAGTTGAGAGTCAACTTTGTCAAGATTGACCGGGCAGACCACACAGCTCTCGGGATCCTGGTAAGAGGATCCCATGGTGGACACACACCATCTGGAAATTGTGGAAGGGTGACTTCATGAAGTGTTTCTTGAGGCTAGCTCTCATTCTCCATCAACAGTTCTAAACCTCAGAGATGGCATTCACTGTCCTGCAGAAGAAAACCTCAAACGGATAGAGCAGCTAACTGATGAATTGCTGTTTATTTCACTGTGTGATTAATTCCCAGTCACAGCCTTCTTCCATCTACAGGCCAATCCCTGCCAAGTCTCCTTCCTCACCAGGCCTGCTCAGTTTACCTAGACAGATGTATCTCAGATCAGTAGCATGCACACTTTGGTACAGGTGTACACACACACACACACACACACACACACACACACACACATACACGGTGGGGGAGAACTTTGTACAGTGGCACTGCATTAACAACACCAAGACTGACATATGAGGTTGTCCTCTGACTTTCACAAGTTCACTAGGGCACATGTGGGCTTGAATTCACACACATACAATTACATGCATGTGAGGTTATAAATTGAGTTCTAAAGTTTCTTCTGTCTGTGTGACATTGTGGTCGTAACAAGGTGGCAAGGAAATGTATGCCTCACCACCTTCATCTGTCATGTAACACACACAGTCATCTAAATAATCTTTATAGTAAGCATCTGTGACCAGTCTATGCATTTCCTGTACTATACCTTGAAGCATTATTTGGAGTCTATAAAAAGAGGAGTCCCAGACATCTCCTGTTTACAACATACTTGATTATATCATTTTCTCTTCGGTTGATCTAATGGTATTGTTTTGATGATAAGGCCCCCGTAACAATATGCTTTGTCCACATGCACACCCTATGGCTTAGTGTGGTGATACGTACTTAATAAAATTAGTCTGGAATATCAGAGAGTCAAGTTCAGAGGCAAGCCTTCAAGGTCAGGGCATCATGACCCCACTTTTAATCCTAGCTTTAGGATTGTGGACAGAGGACGTTAGGAAAGCTGGGTGGATGAAGAGAAGAGGGGTTTTCAGCTTTCCCAGAGACCTCCCTCCTTCCTTTAGGTTGAGGACAGAGAGGCTTGCAGCCAGGAGGTTCCTGGAGACAGGCTGAGGAGTTGGCTGGCTGAGAAGTGACTGTAGTTTGCATCTCTATTTCTCTCATATTTCAGCTTTTCCCCAATACCTGGTCCCAAATTTCCATTATATACCAAATAGAAATCATGCAATAGCCTAGGCTTGTGAATGGGTACAGCATCTAGTTTTATCAAAATGCCTTGTATAATATCCACACAACTAAATTAGAGGGAGCACCACCCTCAGAATGTAATCTGACCATAGTGATCTATGACTGTGATAACATTAGTGGCATGGAGTATATCTGTTTTCTGGAGACTTTAGACTTTTTCTGAACACTATAAAGTGTTACTAGTAGATGAGATTAAATTCTTTATTGATGATGTCAGGAACTGAGGTAAGACAGTCAATTATCATAAGCTAGCACTTTAGATATTAATGACTTGCTTACACTAAACCCCATGAAATTTAAATGGCAATATATATTAAAAAATTAAAGAAATGTTTGTTCAACAGGATAATATAATGATGACTGCCACAGCTTATGGCAGTTTATAGAAATCAAACTTTATAAAGTCACTATACACAGGTCTCATTTCTCCTCAACTCATTCTGGAGTCTACCTATCATCTTATATATACCACAGATCTATTTAAGAAATACTATATAGTCTTTTATGGCTATGGTAAAAATAATGCTAGGCTATTGTATCAGATCACATGTTAGAAAGTAGAAGAATCTAGATGAAAAATCCAAACTCACTAGCCAATAACACTTAGCCCTTTGGCTACCATTGGATGGTAGGGCAGTGAACTGCTAATTTGTGTAGATTTCTTTTTTTAAATAAAGTAAAATGATACATAAAGATACAGGGCTAGGTATATCTTCAAGGTCAGAGGAAGTATGTGTATGTATGTGTGTGTGTATGTATGTGTGTGTGAATGTATGTGTACATGTATATATGTGTGCATGTGTATGTGAATGTGTGTGTATGTATGTGTGTACATGTGTGTATGTGTGTATGTGTGTATTTATGTGTATGTATGTGTATGTAAATGTGTGTGTGTTTGTGTGTATGTATGTGTATATGTGTATATGTGTGTGTACATGTGTGTATGTGAATGTATGTGTATGTATGTGTGTATATGTGTGTATGTGTGTACATGTGTGTATGTGTGTACATGTGTGTATGTGTATGTGAATGTGTGTATGTTTGTGTGTATGTGAATGTGTGTGTATATATATATGATATGTGTGTATATGTGTGTATGTGTGTACATGTGTACATGTGTGTATTTATGTTTATGTGTGTGTGAATGTATGTGTATGTGTGTGTATTTATGTTTATGTGTGTGTGTACACGTGTGAATGTGTATGTGAACGTGTGTGTGTATGTGTGTATATGTGTATGTGTGTATTTATGTTTATGTGTGTGAATGTATGTGTGTATGTGTGTACATATGTGTGTACATGTGTGCATGTGTGTATTTATGTTTAAGAGTGTGTGAATGTATGTGTATGTGTGTATATGTGTGTGTACATGTGTGTATGTGTGTGTGTTTTCCTATGGCCACAGCTGCCATGGTGCTCATGTAGAGGGTAGAGGTCAGAGAACATCTTTCAGAAGTTGGTTCTTGCCTGCTACCATGGAGGTCCCAAGGATGGTACTCAGGTTGTCAGGCTTGGAGACAAGCTCCCTGACCCTAGGAGTCATCTCACTCACCCTTACGTCAGGGTCTTTTATTGTTTGCTGGTGTGTATGACAGTCTGGCTGACCTGCTAGCTTCCTGGGATTCCAATGTTTCTACTTCTCACCTTGACATGGAATTAGAAAAGCATGCTGCCATGTCTGCCTTTACATGGGTCCTGGAATACATGTTCAAGACCTCATCCTTCTGTAGCAAGGACTTTCCCTGACAAGCCATCTCCCAACCCTTAACTCCATTTTAGGCTTAAGGGACCACTCTTCTGTTGTTGACAGATTCATGAAACACAGTGATGACTGTACTGTAGAAAAAGCCAACTTGTATCTTGTGTACCTTGTGCCTGGTCTGACTGGGGGCAGCTAGCACATATTATGAGATGTGCCACAGGATCAAATGGTAGCATATGTGCCACATATCTCTGATCGTTGGTTTAAGTTGAATTTGATAAGGTGGCAGAGGGTGGTTAATCATTGCATGTAGTGGAGACTTCCATTTGTTTGTTTATTCAATAAATACTTTTTTGTTGTGTGATATTTTGAGTGTGTTCTGACAAATAAAGCTTGCTTGGAGTCAGAGGGCACAGCTAATCACTAGCTGACCATAGAGATCTGGAGGACTATAGACAGAAAGAGACAGGAAATAGGTGGGGCTGACAGAGGATCTCTGTCCTTTTGGACAAAGGAACAGTCATGGTAGAAAGTGATTGGTGGATCTTTCAGGTTCTTATCTTGATATGTAACTCCCAAATTTCTATTGATAAAAATTAATTAGATCAACATTTCACTTTTTTTAATCTTCTACAAACTGCTATTTTGGATCCTAATTTTAAAATAACAACGAAGACTAGTTCCTGTAGAAGGAATAACAGGCAAATACAAAATGCAGTAAGGTAACTTCAGAGTAGTGAGTACTAGGGAAAAAATACAAAGGTTAGCAATTTAAAGCCAGTTTGGGAAACAGTAGGGTGTTACAGTTTAAATGACACAGACTTCTGTGTTGAGGGCTTGGTCCCCAGCTGATGAGAGCTAATGGCTATTTTGAGAGCTAATGGAAACCTTGAAAGACAGAGTGTATCTAAATACAGTAGGTCATACTCTGGTTTCTCTTCAGATCGCATAAATCTTTCGCCTTTTACTAGACACAGTAGGTCAGTGGGGACAGGCTTTGAGAGTCATGCATGGCTCCTTTCTTTGCATTCTCCACTGCATGTCCCTGCCACCATTGCAACTCTGAGACAGAATAAATACTCCCCCAGCCAATTGCTCTCTTGAGTACATTGGCCACATCCAGTGACTAACTCAGGAGAAATTGATTGCTTGCTCAGGGTGACCTGAGACTTGACGGTGCAGTTTAAGTTGCTACCTGGAAGGATGTACCTAGCACCCAGATGCCACTGCGATGGAAGGAGGAGAAATGAGATGAACTGGTCAGAAAGGATCTACAGGAATAGACCAAAGAATGACGAGCGTAGTTGATTGGGATTGAGCACATAGGGGCACTGGATGCCTCTGGGTCTCCCATGCTAGACATATCTACCCATGGGTATAATTGGGATCCCAGGAATTACAACAAAACCTCACCACCTTTAGGGTGAAACCAGTTTCTTTCTGAGAGAGACCACACCCTACTTTATCATATCACTTAGTTCCCAGTTTGAGATATGCATTGTCTATACATTCAGTGTCCCGTGTTCACTAAGTTGCTGCCTTTACTATTAGAAGGTATTTTGGGAGAAGAAAGAACCACTGGATGGATCAACTGACAGAGCTCATTAATATTCTGTCTTACACCTTCCTGATTCCAAGTTCAACTTTTACCTCTTTGTGTCCTCATCTGTCAAGTGCAGATGTTAACACCTGCCTTTGGATGAGAGGAGGTGCCAGAAGCCTATCACACCAAGACTCTATATGATTTTTGCAGAGGCACGAGCACATACACACACGCACATGTGTGTGTATGCATTTGCATGTGTGTGTATATATGCATGTATATTATTTTGTGTGTGTATGTGTATGCATTTGCATGTGTGTGTATATATGTACGTATATTATTTTGTGTGTGTGTGTGTGTGTGTGAGAGTGAGTGTGTGTGTTCTAAGGTGACACAGTGAGGAAGCAATGAAGAAGCCCCAATGGTAAGACAAGATTGAACTCTTTCACCTGTTGCCCTGCTCCATCCCCTTCCTCTTGGAGCAGTTGTGGGTAGGGGCAGGGCTGGGGATAGGAATCCCATTAGCAATGCCAAGATTGTTTATTATTTTCATCCCAATGGTAATAAATCAATGCTGGGTTTGTCATTTTAATCAGTCTTTCTCCCATCAGGGGAGTCGGGGCTGCTGAGTGCTGATAGGGAGCTGAAAAATCACCTGGAAACCAGTTCAGAACAAGCCTCAGCCCCAGGTTCTGAGTGCTGGTGGCTGATGGTTTCTGTACACAGGACAGTGGCCTAGGGAAGAACTATGCAATCCGGAACGAGGGATTACGGTTGAGGGTAAAGCTATGGGGAAGGAGAGGGAGGCTGTGTGGGTCTTTCTCTACTGTGGGGAAAATGGGGAGGGGGTATCTATCCCTGAGGACATTTCTATGCAGTTAGGAGTGAAAACCAGAAAATAAGATCTAGAACTCAGGTGTCTTCTCCCCTCAAGGCTGAAGAAAGGGAAAGTCAATGAGGCAAACCGGAGCTCTGTGTCTAGGCTTTGCTGCCGGGCAGGCTCCTATACCTAAAGTGTTTACAACAAGGAATCCCCCTTGCTGTGACACTCCAGAAAAGATTCAAAGACCTTTGGAACAGTGTGGCTGTACAAAAATGTTTTGGCTGAACAGCTGGGGTAATAGTTCAGTCAGTAAAGAGCTTGCCTACTAAACATAAGAATCTAAATTTAATCCCCCAGAGCCGATATAAAAACCCAGGCAGGGCGATGTCTGCCTGGGGACATGAAGACAGGCAGAGCTCATTCATAGGACAGAGTATCCATCTAAACATACTTTTTCATCCCTGTCTTGTTGAACCAGGAAGTAGAATCTTCCTGACTGGAAAGTGCTTCCACTTGGGAAGGTATCCTGAACTCTTTTCCTTTATCTCTTTCACTCTTTTAGTTAATTCTAGAAGGATCCTGGATGCATGTGCCCCTGGGGTAGAGGTGGTCCATAAGGGGCTTCCTTTTGATTGACTACTGGAGTCCCTTGCTTGCCATACAGGGCTCACTTCAACCTTGCTCGGAAGGCTGGTCTACGACTGCACAGAAGAGGGCGCTCTTGTGCAGAGCTGGGCTGGCTTTCTGGGAGAAGTTTCCTGGTTTTGTGTTGAGCCTTTGACACTGGCTCAGGATAATCAAGATCCTCACCACTGCTTGTGCATTCTGCAACGACAGACCAAACACCGCTAAGGAGGACAAACAGGCGGGGAGGCTGATTGCTGGTCCTTGTCCTCTGATGTTAAGAGATGATTCAGCTCGCTTTTATCAGCACCCTTCTCTTCCAGAGTTTCAGCATGGTTTATTCGGTGAAAACCATCAAAGGGTGAGGATAGAAACAGTGGTGTCTCTTTTCCACTGCTTGAGAGCAGCTTTTGGTGTTTGGGAAATTACTTACCAGGAACTCATTTTGTCCAATAATCATTTATTGAAAGCCAGTTATTCAGCTTTTCCGTGTTTTCAGAAACAGAATTCAGCTCCTTCTCCATGTGGCCCTTGCTTCCTTCACTGATCTAGTCTCCTGACAATTGCTTATGCTCTGGTTCTTTCTGCCTCCGGCTTTTATCCTCAAATTCACATTGTGCTAGAATTATTTTTTCTGGCTCTTATATTCTTCAGAGCTCAACATAAATGTCATGTTCTCAAAGCAGATTTTCCCAAATGTATGTACTGTTCAGAGTTCCACAGAGAAAAGAAAACAAGAAGATATGGACAGAAGGCTAGATGACAAATTAATAAAGCTATGTGATACTGATATACATTCAAGACAAATATGATATATACAAATAAATTAGTATTGATATGCTTGATACATTGAGTGTATTTTCAAGAGATATATATGAAATACATAAATGGTAGACAGATTATATATCTATATTTCTGTCCATATATGAATGTATGTGTGTGTGTGTGTGTGTGTGTGTGTGTGTGATGGTTATAGAGTCTAAATCCTAGTGTACACAGTTGGCAAACTAGAGACCCAGGAGAGCAAACAGTGTGCTTCTGGACCAACTGTGAATGTCTAATCTCATCAGTATTCAGAGATTGATTTCCCAACTGAATTCAAGGAGGCAGGCAAAGAGAAAGAGGGGGAAACAAACAGAGGGGGGGGAGACAGAGACAGACAGACAGAGAGTAGGAAGAGAGACAGACACACAGAGGAGAGAGACAGAGAGAGAGGGAGAGAGACTGACAGAAAGTGGAAAGACAGACAGGCACACACACATACACACACACACACACACACACACACACACACACACACACGGGGTGGTGGTGCAGAGAATGTTCCCTCTCTCAGTCTTGTATTCTGCTCAGGCTGTCCATCGAGGCTTTCCTTCATTTGTAATCGGTTAGTTCAGGCTGGTGAGATGGCTCAGTAGATAGAGGTGCTCACCACAGTGATGATCTGAGTTCAAGTCCCTAGATTGACATGATGCAAGACAAGAAATGACTCCTGGAACTTGCCCTCTGACCTCCCCACGCATTCCAAATTAGGAAATCTATCTCTCTATCCCTTGAGCCCAGAAAACTACAAGTCTCCTAGCATGCATTTAAGCAACATAAGAACAGATTTAAAAAGAAAAGTAAGAATTAAAAGGAAGGCTTTATTTTGCTTTGGTTGTTCTGATTTATTTAATCTGCAATACTGAGGACAGAACTCAGTCCTCACATATGCTAGACAGTCAGTCTACCATTGAACTACACTCCCAGCCCTGGGCGGTATTAACAGAATTTTACAGAATGTAAAGAACAAAGCTTCACTCTTTCTGGAAGTTAGGGAAGGCTTTGGAGTGAAGAGGCTTTAAAACTGAGACTGATAAGTTCATCAGACAATGAAACAAGAATTGACTAGAAACAGGATTTGAAGAACATGGCAAATAGTATGGGCTGTTGTGTGGGACCTCAAGAATTGGTATGTTCAGTAAATAGTAGGAAAGTTAGAGTACTGAACAATCAAACCCAACTGAGAGTCTCATCTCCCACTGTAGAGCTTACTCATCTCATTAGGAACTGAGATGTCAATGTAAGCCAGAGGTCTGGAAATCTAGTCATTTGCTTCAAGCAGAGAAGATGGAATCTGACACAGAGGAATCCATTAGGAGGTAGCTACCATTGAGAGACAAAAGATGAAAGAACAGCAGAAGCCTTTGGGATGGCCAGCTAGGCTCTTACACAGACAGGACCCTGGCTTCAGTAGTAACTGCAGTCTCCAGGTAGGCAGCCTTGCTGGGAGATGATAGCTCTGAGAATGGTCTGAAGGGAATCATGTCTTCATCTAGCAGTATATAGCCTCAAGAAGTCAGAAGTCATTTGATAGCCTGGAGTATGGGGTGGAAAGGCAGGCACAGGGCGTAAGCAAGATGGACATTCAGCCACGAAGGCAAGATGAGACAGAAAGACCATCCAGAGTTAGCTGGTACCTTCAGCTGAGGAGGAGGGAATCTTGTGTAAAGTATGCACATGGCTAGAAGGGAGCTGTTGAGAAAGTTCCAGAAAAGCAGAGGGCAGATTTGGAGACACTGTAGGGAAAAGTGTCCAACCAAAGAAACCCACCTTGACTCTGAAACCAGATCCAGTGAAAGAGAACTCGCTCTGGCTCTGGACCCAGAGCCAGTGAAAGAAACCCACCCTGGATCTATGACCTGACCTAGTGAAAGAAATCCTTTATTCTTGAACCTAGAACCAGAAAGAAATGTGCCCTGACTCTGAAACAAGCTCTAAAGATATACACTTTGGCTCTGAAATCAGAGCCAATAAAAGAAATGTGCCCTGGCCCTGAAATTAGAGCCCCAAAGCCCAAAAAAGCCAGTGAAAGAAACACACTTTTGTCCTAAAACCAAAACACCAAATCAGGGTTTAAAAGGAAAAGATCTGACCAATCCCCACCCTGGAAGTCTCCCTAGAAAGCTCTGCCCACAAGAAGCCCTAAATAAGCCCTGAGCCCACAGCCCTTTCCTCACTGTCTTCTCCTACCCAGGGCTGAGGCAGCCATAATCTCCTAGATCCTTCCCTCCCGATAAATTTCTTGAATGAGGTTTGGGTGACAACTTTTCACCAGAACAGCAGCAGCAGCACCTGGGTGGCATCAGCTGAAGGAGCAAAGCTGTAACACTCTTCCTGCTCAGGGGACCTTCCCTGGCTGGGCCGAGATGTTACATTCCCAGAACAGAGAGCAGTGAGCAGAGCAGCAGAGGAGAAACAAGCCAGCCACAGTAGCAACTTGGGAGGCCCCCGTGCTGGATCAGAGCTGTTAACATTGGGAAGCCTTTCCCTGAAGCAGAGCTGTAAGCTGCTACCTGTGCTTACTGTGGCCTGTGGTGTTCATTGACTCCCAACTGCCTGAATACCACCCCATTGAATCACACTCAGTGATTATTGGTTCCTGAATTCCCAAATACTTTCCATCCAGCAATAACATTCAATATTCATTGACTCCAAATGTCTGAATACTTTTTCATTCAAGCTGCAGTGCTCAGCATGCCTAGGATCCTGGTTGCCAGGATCTCTTTCCATCTGGATTGCACTGGGCTGCACAAATACCTACAGACCTCTCTTAGGTAGACTATGAACAACATGGTAATTGAATATGGGGTGAGAAAGTGAAATATCAGGAAATTAGGGCTGACTCTGTAGACTTTAGAAGGAGGGGCTAGAAGACTAATGGATTATAAGTATTTGAAGAACACTATTTGAAGCTAAATGTGTTGCGCTGGAACTACGCCTTCGGCTCTGGAAGAACACTATTTAAATAGAATTATGCCCCCAACCATGTCATCCCAGCACCCTGTGTTCAGCCCACCCATATTCACATAGACTTTTCAACCCAGAGGGCTTCAGGGAGACAATTTAACTCTCAACCCCAGACATTTGCCACATTGAAGAACAATGGATAGCAGAGAGCTTACCTCATCTTTGGCTGCAGCCTTTTTTTTTTTTCTATATTATTATTATTATTATTAACAAAGAAGTCACACTTTCTATCCCTGTATATCATTATTCAAGGTCCCTTTCCTGCCACATCAGGTCATTTTTTCTTCTCCACAACTCCCCATCCCCTCCCTGGGCAGGCAGCAGACAGTCCTATGGTCCCACTGACCCAATATTGCTTAGTTCAGTCTCCACTCCTGGAAGATCCAGTTTTGTCCCTCCCCACACCTCAAGAGTGAGTCAGGTGTTCCTTTAGGTGGAGTGGGATCCGAAGAGTCAGTCCAGGGTGTTTCTGATCCCAAACTGTTCAGTGTTTGTGGTTTGCAGCTTGGGCATGCTTGGCTTTTTTTCTTGTTTGTTTGTTTAGAGTCCACTAATGAGTGAGTACATCCCCTGCTTATCTTTCTGAGTTTGTGATACCTCGCTCAGAAGAAAATTCTCCAAGTCCATCCATTTGCCTGCAAATTTTAGGATATCATTTTTTCTTACTGCTGAGTAGTACTCCATTGTGTAGATGTACCACAGTTTGTTAATCCATTCTTCAGTTGAGGGACATCTAGGTTGTTTCCAGGTTCTTGCTATTACAAATAATGCATCTTCTTCTGTATCTAAGCCTTTGGTTCTTTGGGGAGCACTTGCTGCACAGGTTACATTAACAATGACACTCACCACTTCCTGTTGATAGAGTCCAAAGACAGGAGCAATGGTGACTAGGGAGGTGTCAGGTGGCAGTGGACATGGTACAGCCCCTCTTCTACATTTTTTTGCTTACAGCAGATAAAGAAAAAGGACAACAAAGTTGTAGAAACATAAACAAGTCTCAACGACACTTTTCCAAAATGTCAGGAGAATGAGAATAGAACTTGTATCAGCTGGTTCTGGATCCTCTACATCTTTTTATTGTTGATAATTTTTTTTATGTTTTTTAGATTAATATAACTTCATTATTTCCACCTTCCCTCCCTCTAAATCTTCCCATTTACCCCTCCATGCTTTTTTTAATCCATGACCTCCTTTTTTTATTAATTGTTGTTACATGAATGCACGTACTGGTATAAACATATATTGTCTTAGAGTATCTATTACTCTGGAGAGATACCATAACCACTCTTACAGAGGGAACATTTAATTGTGGAGGCTTACTGTTTCAGAGGTTTGATCCATTATTATCATGGTGAGGCATGGTAGCATACAGGCAGACATGGTACTGGAGAAAGAGTTGAGAGTTCTACATCTTGATCCACAGGCAACAGGAAGTGAACTGAGACATTGGACGTAGCTTGAGCATAGAAGAGCTCGAAGTCCATCACCACAGTCATACACTTTCTCCAAAAAGGGCACCTCTGCTCAAAGAGAACTGCACCTCCTGATAGTTCCACTCCCTATGAATTTATGGGGGCCAATTACATTCAAACTACCACATTTCACTCCTTGTCCATCATAACGTTTGTAATAATATTATAAAGAAAAATTCATTTAGTCCAACTTTAAAAGTCTCCGTGGTCTATCACAGTCTCAACAATGTTTAAAAGTCCAAAGTTCAGTCTTTTCTGAGATTCATGCAATCTCTTAACTATAATCCCCTAGAAAAATTTAAAAACCCCCACATATTTGCAATGAGTAATGGCACAGGAGATATCATTACTATTCCAAATGTAGGGAAAGGGGGCATAGTGAGAAATACTGGACCAAAGCAAAAATAAAAATAAGCTGGGCAAACTCTAAACTCTACATTCACATGTCTGATATCCGAATGTTCTTCAGATCTCCAACTCATTTTGTCTTTGTTGACTGACACACATTCTCTCTCTTGGGCTGGTTTCATTTCCTGTTAGCAGCTCTCCTTGGCAGGTATCCCACAGCTCTGGTACCTCCAACATCTTGGGGTCTCCAAGGTAATACAGGCATCAACTTCACACAATATCCTCTCTAGGCTTCCATTCAGGGACACCCCTGACACATGCCTTTTCTTAAGCATAGAAGAAGGTTTCATAATTCCTTTCATCTATTTTAACTTTAAAGCCAGAATCATGTGGCTAAAGCTTTTAAGTTCTGCTATCATAAGGAGAAACTAGTGGCTAGATTCCATTCACTCATTTCTCTCCTCAGCAAAGAGAAAAAGAGGGAGCAGGAGATGGTAGAGAAAGTCAGACAGACAGAGATAAGCAGGGGGGAGGGGAGATACAGACAGACAGAAAGACACATATACACAAGCAGAGAGAAAGGGGGACACAGATAGGAAGGAAGAGAGAAAGATAGACAGAAAGAGAGACAGATAACAGATGGGGGTGGCAACACACACACACACATACACACAGACACACCACACACATACACACACACACAGAAAGAGAGAGAGAAATCTTTTTGATTTTTTAATGACAAAGGGATGTAGGATTGAATGCAAATTCTCATGGAGATAAAGAAAAAATCAATGAAATGAAATTTACATTTAAATGTGCTTTTGAATTGCCCTGAAAAGAAACCTTTAAGACATAGTCAGCTATTTCTCTGCTACAGGCTGTACCAATCCACATCTCCTCTTCTCCATCATAGCATCCAGGGTCTACTCATGTGGAAATGTCCCTGATGTTCTCACTCAGGGCTCCTCAAGGCTTTGCCTGATTAGAAGTTCCCCTATGTCTCCCACACAGTTCTTGTTCCCCAAAAGTGAGCTGCTGAGTGGTTTTGCTTTTATGTCTAGGGTGATTTATGGGGTCTTGCTATTTACTTTGAAGCTTTTTCTTTCTCTCTTCCTCCCTTTGCACATGTGTGTGTGGTGTGCATGTATGCATATGTTTGTATAGAGGCCTAAGGCTGACATAGAGGGTCTCCCCAACAGCCTTCCACATTAGTAATCAAGGTAGGGTCTTTTGGTTAAACTCAGAGGTTGCCTATATGACTAGTCCAGCTAGTTTGCTCAGGTGACGCCTGTGCTCACACTCAGTTTGAATAACAGATGGGGTGCCATGATCGTCTAGCATTAATATAGGTTCTGGGGACCAAACTCTGCCTGGTCTTCACTTCAGTGTGGTGAGACAGCTGTCAAGCTCTGTTTTGAAGTATCTTGAAATCAACTGACGTCTGATGTTGTGGTTTGGGTCTGGAATGTCCCCTAGAGGCTACTAGTGTACTGGAGCCTTGGTCCCCAACTTGATACAATTGGGAAGTAGTGGAACATCTAAGAGGCAGAACTTGTGAGAAAATTTGGTGTTCCTGGAAGTATAACTTCAAGACATTTCCAATTCTCTCTCATTTGTATCCCAGGCATAGAATGAGCAGTTTCCTTTGCCATTTAGTCCTCGCCATGAGTGCTGTATACCTGCCAAGGGCCCAAAAGGCACAAGACCCACTGGGCTTGCAGACTGAAACCTCCCAAACCAGAAGCCACAATGAACCTTCCTCCTTTATAAGCTGATTGTCTCAGCCCCTGTGTTGCAGTAGCAGAAAACTCTCTATCTAACATGCTAGCATAAACTCTTTAGAATGCTGATGTTTTAATCTTTACTGAATTTTTTTTTAAATGTTGTCTTCTCTCTGTACAACTAAAGATATTTATAACTATTCAGGAAAATAAAAATCTAAAAACTTACTTCTGGTTTTCCAAAGACATTATATCAGCAAGACAAGACTTATATACTAATCTGTTTGAGGCAGACCACATCTCTGCATCTGAAGTAGGCTTCTGCAAAATCAGCACACTCCAAGCAACCTGATACAATTCCTTTTCTCATGCAACATGAAGAAAAGGCACAAAAACCAAAGTTGACACTTCAATTCTTTTTTCATTGAAACATATTTTTACATTATGCTGATTTTATACACACACACATATATAATCAAACCAGTTCATCAGAATTTCTGTCTCTTCTAACATTCATTGGCTTACATGCTGGGAATTTCATGCTCTTCTAGTGACATTGAACAAGCTGAGGCTGTTTGATATGTACAGCTGGACTGCTAAGTTCTGGAGAGATTCTCCTACTCAGACTGGAACTGGGTTTGGATGCTGTTTCTTGAATTTTCCCCACCCCATTTTCTGTGCCCTTTCCAATTTTAAGTGACCATCATTTCACTCTGCTCTTCCTTAAGACTGCTTGATTCCTTCCTACCAAAGCATGAGAGTGTATGACATTTGCCTTTCTGGGACTGGCTTATTTTAGTTAAAATAGTCAGTCTAACTCCATGCAAATTGCTGTGACAGGACAGAATTTTTTTTATGCCTGAATAATCTACCAAGTAAGTTAGCTGCACAGTCCTTCCCTACTCATTGCCTGAATTTTATGAATTTTATGTGGACTTCATATTTTAATTATCACAAATCACACTTGAGGAATTGTGTGGGCGTGAGTATCTGTTGGGTGGGATGACTTCCTCTCCCTTGCATGTACACCCTGTAGCAGGGTGCTGGAACATTTGGTAGTCCTAATTTTGTTTTGTTTGTTTGTTTTTTACTATTTTCCATACTGTTTTAATAATTGCTTACAAATTTGTATCACCACAGGCTATTTGTTATCACTTTGTCTTTTTAGTGATGATACTGCTAACTGGAATGAGATAACACTTCATTGTAGTTTTGATAGATATTTCTCTAACAGTGATACTGAAGACTTTCTCATATACTTGGATTTTTTGCATATTCTCTTGTAGTGATTTCACTATTACAGACTGAGCTTTCAGCTCTTTGATTCATTTTGCATTAACCTTTGTGTATTATGAGATTAAGGGATCCAATGTCACTATGTGTATATATAGACTATTTCCCCAGAACCATTTATTGTAGAAATTGACATCTCTGTATGCATTAACATGACTAGATGGCCCTGGTGGCCTTGTCAAAAATTAGTGAGCAGTATGGATGTGGGATTGTTGGCTTATATACTGCATTCTGTTTGTTTGCATATATTTTTATGTTAGTACCATGCTGTGGTAGTGACTATAACTTTATAGTGTGTTTAGAAGTCAGATCTTGCTATTTTACAACATGTTGTTTGCTTGGTTTAATTTTCTCAGAAGTACTTGATTTATTCTTGATCTCTTTGGCTCCATATATATTTTAGAAAATTTTGTGTGATAAAATCCTTTATATCTTGGTGGGAATTGCATCTGATCTGTAGATGGCCTCAGGTAGTCTGCTTATGTCTTCTATTTCTTCCATCTGTATTTTATAATTTTTGCAGTAGAGATATTTCATCTTCTTGGTTAAATTGATTGTAGTGGAATTATGTTCTGGCACATTATAAGCACATTATAAATAATTGTCCCTCCTACTGGTTTAATAAAAATGCTGTATGGGCAGCGTTACCAGACTAAGAAAACTCTGGAAACAGGAAGAGCAGAGCAGAGTCACAGAGAGAGAGAGAGAGAGAGAGAGAGAGAGAGAGAGAGAGAGAGAGAGAGGCCAGCAGACACAGAGGAAAGAAGACAACCATGCTGCTGTGAGAAAAGCCACATGGCTAAACAGATTAATGGAAATAGATTGAGTTCAGAAAAAAGAGCTAGCTAGCAATATGTCTGAGCCATAGGTCAATCAGCGTGAAATTACTATAAGGCTCTGTGTGTTTCTTTGGGACTTTGAGACTGCTGGTCCCTATCTTGAGGCTACTCTGGGCCAGAAACTTCATATTACAATTGATTTCTCTGTTTTCTTTTTGTTTTTAGCCATTGTAAACTGGATTCCTCTCAATTTCTTTTACCAAGTTTTTTATTGGTATATTCACATTTAACTGTTTTTGTATGTTAATTTTATATTATCTCACTTCACAGAATTTGTAGAGAAGTTTCAACAGTTTTCTCCCATTTATGTGTGTTTGATGTGCATATATGCATGTGTTTGGAGATAGGTGTGTGCAGGTGCATGGGCCTGTGGGTGCGTGTGCATGTGGAGGCACATGTGGAGGTTGACATACAGAATCATCCTCCATTCCTCTCCCACTTTATTCTTTGAGGCAGGGTCTCTCAATCAAACCCAGAACTTGTCAACATGCTCAGTCTCACTGGCCAGTTGGCTCTGGGGACACTATCTCTGCCTTTTTAAGCTGTAGTTATAGACAGGAAACCATATCCATCTTGCATTTATATAGGTTGTTGATATCTAAACTCCAGACCTCCAGCTCATGTGACTTAGACACAGAGCCACCTCCCAATCCTCTAACAGACTTACTACAGTGTATTAAGGATTTTTACAAACCCAACCTCCTGATTCTTTTTAAGTTAAAAGAGAATAACTTATGAGACAAAAAAATAATACATTAGATATTTTTAAACATTTTGTGGTAAAAATAAAAAATAATATTTTAAACCTTGGGCTAGAAAGATGGTTTGGAAATTTGGGGCACTGGCTACTCTTACAGAGAACCTAAGTTTGTTTTCTAGAATCTACATGGTGGTTCACAATCATCTGTAACTCCAGTTCCAGGGAATCCCTTACTGACCTCCACCCACATGTACATGGTGTACAAACATGCATACAGGCAGAACACTCATACACATAATATAAAAATAAATATATTTTTAAAATGTATGCAATAGAAAAATATGTTTTTGAAGAAAAGTCTAGAATTTTGTATGTAAAACTGAAGATAAAGAAAATTAATTGCAACATATTGCAGCTCAGGCTTTCTAGCCCAGGCCCATGAGAGGATTCCAGCAACATGCCCCATGTCATGCATCTGGGTAGGGTGGAACTCAGCAGATTAGAGCCCAAGATTTCTAGTTCAGGCCTCCAAGAGGACTTCAGCAACAACTTGGCACTAATCAGGAGCCTGGCGCAGAGTGGTTGGACACTATTATGATTTCTTTGTGATGAAGAAGCCTGGTACTGTCCAGTGCTATGATAGTCTAAGCAGGACAAGGAAACCTACATACAGGCCTGGAGCAGTCTGCCCCAAGATCCAAGGAGAAAACCCTGGCATCATCTGGCATCTTTTGGCACTCAGCAGTTGGACACTACTATGGTGAACTAATGTAGCACCATATAGGAGAAAGAGAGACAATAGTTCATGTATTGTGGACAAAAGCATATCTGAAAAGGCAAAATAAGTGAGAGATGGGCTGTAGTGGCCACCAGGACCATGGTGATGTCTGGGTCTACGTTTCTACTGGGCCCTATATCTGGGTTTAGGCTCTGATACAGCCATGGTCTCTGTTGATGTCCACTGCTCCTGGTACCACCAATTACAGAGAGGATAGGGTTGTACAGAATTGTTCTTGCCTCTCACGGGCTAAATCATTCAGGAAAGAAGACCCTACATCTCTCCTGGGCTGCACAAAAGAGGTGACCCTGTTCACAGGGACATGGACAACTGGCCCTGAGGATGTGT
>PVIH01014818.1:0-52147 GCA_004025045.1 Sigmodon hispidus
GAGTTGCAGAGAAGAAAAATGACCAGATGTGGTGGGAGGGGGAAGAGACCTTGAATAAGGATATACAGGGATGGAAAAAAAAATTCAGAGGGAAAGCTGAACACAAAGAAAATATATGTGTAGCAATCTTATTTGTATTTCCACCCTTGATAAGCCATGCTTATGATTCTTATCCTCTGTATAGTTATTGTTAACTCTTACGCATTTTAAATTCTTTTTACTGTTTTTTTTTTTGATAAATACAAAATAAAGAAGGAAAAAAAATAAAAAAAAAATTCTTGGGTCCCCAGAACATAGCCATTTGTAAGTGTAATCCTAATAGGGGTGAAGGATATCTCAAAGCCATGGTCATGCATTTTGTGTTTCCATTCAACACACTTATTCTTAACCTCTGTTGTCAGCTAATATATCAGTTACTTGTGGTGATAGCTACTGCTTTGGAAAAACCAAACCAGTAAAAAACTTGGAAAAATTGTTTCTCACCCAAATTCTTGGTTGAGATGTATGGTCTTTTCAGACATCTAAAGTGGATGGAAAAATCCCTAAAATAATAATGAGGTAAGAATCTAAAGTTCTGAATGGGCAGCTCATAAGAGCAAAGCCAGAAGAGGAATGGGGGAGGGGTTGTCCTCTGTACTGAGACTATTGATATCAGCTCTCCTCAAAATGATATGCAGATTTGTATGACACTCATGAAGTACCTCCTAGGGGTGAAATAGTGAGGAAACATGTACTGCAGCACACCAGAGTGATAGGGAGAGGTTCTCAATTTGCACATGGGTCAGAAGGTTAGGAAGGCATTGGGTGGCCCACCACAAGAACAATGGTGATGCCACAGCTCACTGGTACCAAGAGCGTGCAGAGAGAGAATTGAGTATTGAAACCTTCAGGAGAAGCTTCAGGAAAAATTTCCAAACTGGTAGCCAAGCTCAATTTTCACTTTGGAAACCAATCACCCCACACATAGGGAGTTAAAGAAAATTTTAGAAATAATCCAATGGCTAGTATTTTTCATCGTTATATCATTTATGGGAATGCTACTTGATTTTAAGTAAAATGTTTTCAATAAAACTATGGGTAGCTTACATAGCAGGTCTCTGATGATGAAGTGGCAAAGCTTCCATTGCATGGGCTTCTTCTTCTCAATGCACCATCAGCTTTGCCAAGTTGGCAACAGAATCTGGAAGACCTGTTTTATCCCTCACACTCACACTCACTGTGGCATCAGTCACAGCAACTACTCACCAACAGATGAAAGTATGAAGAAAATGTGGTACAAGCATCTGATAAAATATTATATAGCCATACAAAGAATAAGACACTGATGCAGACCACGGAGTAGATAAACGCTGAGGACATGGCACTGAGTGAAATCAGTCACTCACAGAGGGCCTGATCCTAGGTGGCCCTATTTACATTAGATGACTTCTTCTTCATTGAAGTATAGGTAGGTTTCTGGGTCAGTCTGGACCTGACCACAGTTGCTTAGCCCCCTAAAGTCCAGTTTCAGAATGTTTGATGAAGACAATGTTTGAGACCTTTGGTACTGATAGTTCAAGATGTTGTACTTACACCAAATATTTTAACAAAGTGTATATTCTAAACTGTTTTCCTTGACTTAACACTCTGATATATATTCTAATTTTTTTCTGTGCTTGTGGTTCGACACAGGGCATTATGTGCTCCAGATAACTGTTCTCCACTGAGCTACAGCCCCAGTCTCTGGAGTCACAGGCAGTGTGAACTCTTCAACATGGATACTGGGAACTGAACCTCAATAATTCAGTACTTGGGAAGAGTAGGGAGTGTTTTAGGTGCAGGTCCACTTCCCTAGGCCTAAAGTGTACTTTCAATGCTCTGTCACAGCTTTGTTGTGTCTGGGGGTTACCCAGTGTGCTCCCTGCCATTGAGGCAGCTACACATGAAGAGACCAAGTCAGAGAGGGGGCATGTCAGTGATCACATACTTCTTGGTACTCACACAGAGGAGCCCTGTTGAAAAGCAGCTGATTTCACACCCATGCTTCTCAGAAGTCCTCATTTGAAGGAACCTTCAAGTCTATAGCAAGGCTCTTCCTGGGTGTGTTTACTTTCTGTGATAGATTAGGAAGATATGCAAGCAGATGACTCACATATGTCTTCACATGTAGGAAATTCTAGCCTGACAGTGAGTAGAATGAAAATTCAGAAGTTAACACACATTATAAAAAATAAGAAAATTTCTCTACATCGAAGACCAACAGTTGACACCTGAATGTCCCCTGAACTCTCTGCCATGGCATGCTAGACTCATCCAAGCCTGGAATAAGATACATAAACTGAGTATGTTTTGCAGCTCAGCATAGATAATTCAAAGTGTAGAAGGACAGCATTTCTAATAATAAACTCCTGAAATTAACTTTCTTTTAAAATAAATAGAGAAAGTTAATTCCTTCAGAGATGTTTTCGTCTAGTTTCTGATTTAGTACAATTTGCAGGCACAACTACATTCTCAAGCAGGGGAGAAATGTAAAAATGCCTCACAGAAAGGGACAATTCATGCCATGGTTAGAGGTTTCAACAAAATGGGTCTCAATACAGTTTATATGTGGTTATTAACTCCCAGTGTAGCTCAGAATTTGACCATGATGTGACAACAGAACTCAGTAGCAGGCCTGGACTCTTCTCCAATTTCTGCCACTTCAGATTGTACTGCACTGAAAGAGGAATCTGACCTTTCAAGTGTCACATTCACCATTAAAACACTTGTAAAATAGCAATTTTCTAGTGCAATCTGATCAAGGGGCGTCCCCTCATGAATGTGAGGAGTAGACATCTTCCACTGATACTGAGACCACAGGTTACCACCCCCCAATCAGTCCATCAGTGATATAAACAGGGACAGGCAATATTCATTTTTTTATTTCTAATATTTCTTCACCTCAGTGATTCAATTAAGATAAATATTTTCAGGGTAGTCCCAGTCTCCTGTCAAGTGGATCTGAGCAGCTGCTTCATGTTGCTGTGGTAGCTCTGATCTAAGTTGGTAAGATACAGTTTCATTCTTTCAGCAGTATCCCAAAAGCCTCCAGATGCTTGTATGAAAACAAACTTACTCAGCTGAAATGCAACTGAGCCTTTTTCAGGCTGGTCAAGGCAATTCCACTGGAATTATCAAGAACATTAAATGTAGCTAGTTGATCTAAAAGTGTTAATAAGATAATAAAGATTGTTCTGAAACATAGGAGATAATGTTATGTGGTAGAAGTGGGTAGATATAAGACAGAATTGTGATGGTTATTAACTGTGTACTATCTGGCTTGACTGGGTGATGTAGGGAAGCTCTGCCTTCCTAGAGTGTGGAAAGGAAGCACAGGCAATGGCAGATGGGGGCAGCATGAGGTGCAGTAAAGGAGACAGTTCAACTGTGGAAGCACATACAAGCTGTTCAGTCACAGAATAGCGTGTGCTACATGTTCCCATAGGGGAGCTGAGTTCAGTTTTCAGTATTACACATCATGTGGCTCACAAGATTCTGCACCTCCAGTTCCAGGTACAATTCTACAGCAATTGTGCCTATGTGGTTCACATAAATTCACATATACTCACATAAATTAAAATAGTTAACAACTTTTTAAATTGGTGATTGTGACCAATGGGCACTAAGTCATAATGAGTGAATTTTGGTGTTCTATTGCTGAGAAAGAATATATATATATATATATACACATATATATGTTTGTTTCCAAATAGCTTGAAGAAAAATTTTTATTTTTTATCACAAAGAAATGAAAAGTGTTTGAAAAAAATAGACACCTTGAACATAATGTAGTACATACAAATAAGTACAATTTTATATGTTAATAGCTCCAAGAAATAGCTGTGCATGTTGGCATATGCTATTAACTCCAGCATTTGGGAGTCAGAAGTGAGCAAATCTCGGAGTTTGAAGCCAGCCAGAGAAAGTTTCAGGACAAATAGCATACACAGAGAAAACCTGTATCAAAAAACAAAACTGTAAGGATTCCTGGCACACCACATGATGAACCCAACATGTTGCTGGATGAAATAAGAATTCCTGGCATGTAGTGGTCAAGTGGTGAAGCTAACATGGCACTGGCAGAAAGAGCAGTATACAGAGGGCATGCCCCTAGGCATGGCTAAGTAAATCCATGCCCACCCTCCCTCTCTCTTAAAAGGAGATGCCATGTTGCAGTCTGTCTCTTCTCTTTTCCGCTTATCTGCTCCTGTTCTCACCTGACAACTCTCCTGAATAAACTCTCGTGTGGCCCTGGTAGTGTGTGTGTGTGTGTGTGTGTGTGTGTGTGTGTGTGTGTGTGTGTCTTCTTATGGACAAAACTAACAAAAACAAGAACAGAAATAGCTACATCAAAGTACTAACAACTGACCATCACACACACACACACACACACACACACACACACTCAATAGGAAGATTCTATGTCGTATAATTGCCTTTAGATATTTAAAAATAGTGAAAGTAATTGGTGAGAGTTTAACAAAGTATTAGATGAAATAAGTGTGCGACATATGTCAAGTAGAGTCTCTCATGACTCTTTGAAAAAAAATAACAAAAAGGATTTAGTGATTTCTATCCTGTGTTCAGTAGAATTGTTTTGTCTCTTGGTTTATACATGCTTTAGGAAAGTTTACTTCTACAACAAATGGCAAAGCTTTTCTAAATTTGACTCAGGGTTGAACTATGACCTTAAAAGGAAAAAATAAAAGTGAGAAAAGAGGACTGAACAGCCAGACTCTGCTCTTTCTACAAATCTCCTTAGATGATGTGCTCTGCCACAGTGTGAACGTAGACCCTGCTGTCAGCTTTTGGATGGATGAGAAAGTTGAACTGAAACTATAGTTTCTGCTCACACTGGAACGATAAGTCCACGTGTGTTCAGACCCCAGTCTTCCCATCCCAAAGTTCTATGCTCTGTTGTTTTAAGTAAGAATGTCTCATAGGCTCACATATTTAAACAGTTGGTTCTCAGTAGGTGGCGCTGTTTGGAGATTAAAGAAGTGTGGCCTTGCTGGGAGAAGTATATCACTGGAGATCTACTTGGAGAGCTTAAAGATATCTGCCATTTCATTTTTTTTTTCTGCTTCATGCTTGTGGTTCAAAATGCGCAGTCTCAGTACTGGGCCTCAGCCACCATGTCTGCCGCTGCTACTATGATGGTCTCTGTAACTGTGAGCCACAATGAACCCTGCATTCCTCAAGTTGTCTTGCTCATGGTGGTTTTTCACAGCAAATAAATAACTAATGCATGTTATACCAACTTATAACGAAAAACAGTATGCATAGCCAGTATTTCTGAATAGTAATTTTCCTCCTTTCAAATTCTATCCTCTAAGGTAGAATGACAAGATCAAGGTCATACAATTTACATTGTCACCAATAATGGAGTTAGAATGTCCTTCTATCCTTCACTCAGGGAATGCTTATCAAGCAGCTACTGTGTACAGGTTCTGATGGCAAGGCTCCCTCTTTCTCATCTGGAAGAAGCTGAGCCAGTATGATGCTGGTTTGATCTAATCGAAGCATTATCTCCACCACTTAAATCTGCATCTTAAAAATAAACAGTACTGAATCCCAGTAAGATCCAGCACTTGCCAGCCTGGTGATTACTTATGAGAAATGTTAAACTACTCATAGAAGATGAGGATGTGGAAGAATTTGTATTGCATTAAAAAACAATCTTGAAGGTTGGAATGGGAAGCATGGTCTGTGCTATCTTACGTAAGGCCCAGATGGGGCTGTGGCTGCCTCTCTACTAGGAGTGGCTCAGCTACTGCTCACATTGTCACATTCAGGCTTTGAAAATGGGCTCATATTTTGCCCATGAGTAGAAAATATAAAAATGAATTAAGTTTCCCCAATGACAGATACTAGACATACAGTGGTACTGTGATCATTTTGAAGGCACCAGTTGGAACATGTTCTCTGGAAAGTAGACCATGTCCTAATGCAACTGGAGAAGGCATCTTACCTATCTCAAGCTCCAGCTCTTGAGTTGTATATGAGTGATTTTGCTTGTAATGGTAACGAGGACTGTGATTATGCTGACAGCAGAGGATGTGAATAAACATCTTTCCTTCCTGTCTGTCCATTCATTCACGAGGATATTTGGCAAGATTTGGACTCAGTCAGATGATCACTATTGCCTTTGGCCCCTGCTCCTCCATTTTTTATCCTTATAGAACATTAGCTGATTCTATAGTCCTTGCCCACTAAAATCATTTCCTTTACAGCTGTTCTCCTAAATTCTTTCTGCAATCTGCAGTCTGGTGGTATAAGAAGTGTGTGTACCTTGACATTCAAATATAATATCCTTTCATAGGAAACAATAACCTCCCCTAAAATACTTTACAATTTATTATACAACCCAGGTGATTTCACTATGAAAATCAAAACCCCATCACATAAAAAGCTCTAACTGCGCATGTAAACAGCTGCATTCTCTAAGTGGTACCTAATGTCAATTCATGTCTTTAAATTCATTTGATTACTGGCTGTATTCTAGAAAATGAAATGCTGGGAAGTTGAAATCAGAAGTGACTGCACCGTTTCCTGGTTTATGAGTTTCATAACGTTCACTTACGGCGCTGTCTTCCGTCAGCAGCTTGCCCGTACCTCTAATCTCCAGAAAGCATCCTTTCTTTATCTGCTGAAAGCAGGCTGGAATCATGACCTTTGGCCCATCTATTTCTAAAAATAAACATAAAAATTAAAGTGTCTTGTTTTCCTTTAATCAGTTGACATCATGCCGTCTCCATAAGTCTACAGTGGGTCACACCAAGGTCCGTTCTCAAGCTTGGATCTGCACCAGAGGGCGCTGGAGCACAAAGAGGGGATCTGTGTATAGTGTTACAACTTTCTGTGCTTCCAAATAAATTTTTAAAATATTTTTCAAGTTCTTTGGTGCTCTCTCTCTCTCTCTCTCTCTCTCTCTCTCTCTCTCTCTCTCTGTGTGTGTGTGTGTGTGTGTGTGTGTGTGTGGGCACAGGACAAGTTTGTGGAATCAGTTTTATCCTACCATGGGATTTGTATACCTCAGGATGTAATATGCAGGGCTACATTTGTATACCACAGCATATAAAATGCAGGGCTGCATTTGAATTCCTAACAAGGTGCTTGTGGAAGTTGGATGGGATTCTTCAAGTCAACTACCTAGTATGTCTTCCTTTTCTTCCTCCCTCTCTCCCTCCATTCCTCCCTTCCTTTGTTTCTTCTGTTCTCTCTTTCTTTCTTTTTTTCTTCCTTTGGTTTTTAAGACAGTGTTTTCTCTATGTAACAGTATTGGGTGTCCTGGAACTTGATGTGTAGGTCAGGCTGGCTCGAACTCACAGAAATCCGTCTGCCTCTTCCTCCCCAGTGTTGGGATTAAAAGTACTTGCCACCACTATTCTATATTCTTTTTTCCTAATATGTGTTTTTTTATTTGTATATGTGTGCTACATGCACACATGTGTTATGTCCCACATATGGAAGTCAGAGGGCACTTTGCTGGTTCTCTCTATCCACCAGTTTAATTCTGGGGATTGACCTGACCTTGTCAGTATTGGTGGCGGGCGGGCACCTTCTCCTCTGAAGTCATCTCCTTTACCCAGTCATTCAGTCTTCTCTCTGCTGCTCAGGGCCCATAGTTCTTCTTCTATTAGTCCTCTTATTATCAGCTGCCTTTTCAAGGACTTTCCTTTAGTATGTCAGCCATATAAGAGTGAGACTATGTCCTCATGTCCTACCAACCTATTTCCCAGAATGTCCCCATACAGCCAAATTTTTCATGACATTAAATGTCCTCTTCTTACCATCTACCATTCCAGCTTGGTCCTGCTGAGGACTCTGATATTTTTAGGTTGCTATCTCTGAAAACCACATGAGTGCTTCTGGCATGACACACAGAAAGCCTTGGGTGGATCACAGGGTCTATAAGAAGCCGACAGAAAAACTCAAATGTCCATTAAGGTTTTTTGGTTCTTGCTTTGTTATTTGGGTTTTTTTTGTTTTGTTTTTTGCTTGTTTGTTTTGTTTTCTTAATTTTCTGTGCATGGGTATTTTCCTGAAGGCATATACTGCCCCAAAGTATGTGATATCCATAGAAACCAGAAAAAAATGTATGATGCCCTGGAACTGAAGCTATAGATGGTTGTGAATCATCACGTACGACCCAAACCCAGGTCTCCGGAAGAGCAGCCAATGCTCCTAACTGCTCCAGCCCCTCGACGACTCTGTTAAGGATAGTAGTTGATGATGCCTTTTGGAGAAGGCCACTCTTCCACTGATAGTGATTTTCTTGTGAAGATTTTGAAGGCTGTCAGACAGAGAGATTGGTACAGAGGCCCTAAAGTTCACCTTTGACATTCCTGTGTCAGGACCACTACAAAGAAACAGGCACAACACATATTTGTCAATTGGCTCTGAACATGTAAACCATTGATTCATGGAACTAAATTTCAGTTATTTTATTTTAGTTGGTATTTACTTTATTTGTTTGTGTAGGAGAACTGAAATGTACAGGTGTACAGACATGGGGAAAGGGTGGCTCAGCTCTACCCTGTTCCAAAATCTCACTGTCGTTTCCATACACAGTTGCCAGCTCTGGAGATGATCTTCACCTCTGAAAATTTATGGTGACATTTGGGCTAGGCTCCCAGGTGTACAACTAGATAGTGTACCTGTTGCAAGAAACAAGTGACAGCATCTGTGGAGCTTGTCATATCTACCTGTGGGCAGAAATGTGGAATTTTCATAAGCCCACAGTTGATTTTTTAGTACTTTGAAGCATAGGAAACTGACACTTGTTTTTCTAGGCACCATGAAAATGAAAACAGAGACGACCAGAGGACTGACTTCATCCAAACAGAATGAAGTCTTCGGTGCACTCTCCATAGTCGCCTTACAACCTTTGACCAGAATACTACCTAGTTAAAAGTAAAACAAGCTGAAAATCCTCAGAGAAAAGCTCCAGAGAAAGCTAGTAAGTAGGATCACTTTCAAAGAGAAAATCAGTGAGCCCAGTTAGACTCTGTTCCTGCGGAGTGACCCAGATCAGCAGATGCTCCAGGGGCCCCTGGAGTTCAGAAGGCTGCCATTCAGAACACCCATTGCTTCTTACAGTGAGACTCGCACAGACCTCTGTACCCCAGCCAGTGTGTGCTGACTCTGCTTCATCCTTCACGAAAGACAGAAGTATTACTTGTCTTGTGAAGATAAAGTAAGATATCAAATACTCATTGCCATCCCAAGATATTATTCTGTGGACACTGGCAGCTGGATGACTGACACTGATCCAAAATCCATCCATGTTTTCCTCTCTAAAATGGAACACCTGGAAAAAGCATCCTCTAGTTCATCTTTCAGCTCCAAGTTCCAGTGTCTTAGGATACTTATTCTGGGACAAGAACTTCCCTGAAGATGAGGAATGTATTTTAGGACCATTTTTGTATCTCCTTCTGTCTTTTCCCTTTTCAACTTGAAAACACGATATCATGGCAAAACACACACAATTAGGCAGTGTAAATACACTAATCTCTTTTCTATGTTGAATTCTTAGCTCTATAATCTATTCTGCTATGTAATTTTTACTTTCTTTAACAAGGAACAAATTTCACTCTACACCTTACAAGTCTCCATCCAACTTATTTGTAGACTGTTTAGAGCTTTTCTAGTTTGAGCTTATGCAGGGTCACCTGAGAGCTTCTCCTACAATCGCGCGGCTTCCAGAAGTCTAACTTAGTACGTTTGGTATGGAGAAAGGGAAATCCACATTTAGCATACTAAAATCAATCCTAATGTTTCTTAGCTGGGAACACACTTCCAAAGTTCCCTATTTCCAAAACTACTCTTGATCCTTTTCCGTTAGGCCTGTTTCTGTTTCCAGGAGCCTTTTCCTTTTCTAGGAGCTATCCTATAGTTCTCCAACAAATCCATTTCTCCTCTGTAAGCTGCTTGACTTATCAGATCTGATTTTTGTGATGGAATTTTAACCCTGTGAGATAATTTGTTATGGTGCTTGAACACTTCAAATATTCACATCCACAAGGTCCGAGGAAGCAAGAAGGAGCCTGCCTTCCCCCATAACTCCCTGATTTTCATTCAGGGTGAGTTTTCTCTAGTACTTGTGGCAGTCTTGGATTCCTAACACCATACTTTGGGTCCCATCTACTAAAACCAGTGTTCCAGGAGCCTTGTGTTTTCTTTTTTGGAAAACAAACAAAATATTTTGCTAATATATCTTCATTTTGCTTTGTGTTATGTCCAAAATAAATATTCATTTATGGCATTAATCTCAAAAACGTTTGTTTCAGGGGTGTAGAGAGGAAGCTCGGGCTTTAAGAACTGGGACTACACTTGCAGACAACTGGAGTTCGATTCCCAGCACCAACAATTGACAGCTCTCACAACAGCATGTAACGCCAGCTCCAGGAGATACATTGCCCTCTCTGGCCTCTGCAGGTACTGCATTTATGTACATCCCCCCTTCACACACACACACACACACACACACACTTAAAAGTAGCAAAGTACATTCTTAAAAAATACTTCTACCTGGCATCTTCAAAGTGAGTATTCAACATGAGACATTGAGTTTCAAGAATGTTCCCTTGAAATCTAAGCACCATGCTTGACAAACAGCTCTTCTTCCCTCTGCTAGGTTCACCAGCCCTCAAAGCTGGTCCATAAGGCTGAACAACTACAGTCTTTTACAGATGATGAGCGTTAAGCTCATAGACTGGAAGAACATCATGTCTATCTGGTCCACCTCCACCATTTTCATGGATCTCAGTGTAGACATCAAGCCTAGGCAAATTGCTTCTTATCACATAACAGAGATTGTTGTCTAGATTGTGGTACCCTTAGAAACAACTTCTTTCATTATTATAATGTCTTGAGAGAAGTAACATCACCTTTCTACTGTATTGTATTTCCTCCTTCTTTCACTCAGCTCTGAGCTTTGTGGTGACTCTGTTGCTCTAGCTCCAGTACTCACTATGAAAATACTGAAAACCCCTGTGATGACTTATCCTACTCAACATGCCAGATAATACACCTAGCATCAAGTCTTAGTTTATCTGTCCTGCCCAGCATTCATTGTCCCCTTCTCAGAAATGTGCTCAGATGTTGCTTTGGTGAAATTATTTCTCTCATGACCTAGGTTAGTATACTTTCCTACTCTGGGCTCCTGGAAAACATAGACAATCATAACATAGTATTTTATGCATCTTTAATTGTCAAAGTGAATTTTCTTCAGGCTATAATTAATAAAAGAATCATTTCATGAAGTAGAGAACAAAATAACTAGAATTGTAAAAGTCGATTAAGATGTTTTCCAACAAAAATTTCCTTTCAATTCTTGCCCAAGAGGAATTCTCATACAAAGTAAATCTGAAAAAAATCTCCCTTGAGATTTCCCATGCCAAATTTCCCCAGTCTCTTGGCATGGCTGGCCAGTAGTAAAGTTGTTTCATTGTCATTACAATGACTGACTCAAGAATAGAACTGACTCCCAAGGGAGGACAGGTACACTCAGCATGAAGGCTCTTCGCATTAGCCCCACTAAACCTGAAGAGGATGTGGAGCTAGAAGGTTCTCAATCCTGCCTAGCCCTGCAGTCTGGACAAGTCTCTTCCACCCACAGTCCCCCAGCCACTTATAAAATAATTACTCAGAGACCTAATATTAATTACAAACTGTTTGATCTATGGCTCAGGCTTCTTGCTACTAGCTTTTACATCTTAAATTAACCCATATCTATGAATTGACACGTCTCTCATGGCTCACTCATATTCTATTACATCTTGCCCTCACCCTCCTCCCCTCTCTCCCCCTTCCTGGTGGCTTGAAGGATCTCCTCAGACTCTCCCTTTCTCCTCCCTCTATCTCTTTTGAATTTTCCTCCTGGCTGTCTCCTGTCTTGCAATAGGCCAGAATAGCTTCTTTATTAACCAATGGTAGTAACACATATTCACAGCTTACAAAAAGATCACCCAATCGCAAGATGGTAGTCACCTTTGTCTCAGCTCAGAAAAAACTGATCTGGGAAGAAATCAACATCAGGAGCAAAAAAAGAATAATTAGGAGACTCAGTGATTAGTTTCCAATGATGTTGCACAGTAGCTGGATCCGTATGTAGTAGCAGCAGAGCTGATTTCAGAATTCTAGTTTCCTGGAGCCAATGGAATCCTGGCTTTTTCCTTTGAGCTTATTTGAGGTAATAATCTGTCATTTTCATCAGAAAGTCCTAATTAATGCAACAGTGGCATGCTTAATCAGCACTCTCAGGTAGAATGTAATGGTTTTGAAGGCTTAGTAATTGGCAAATAAGAACTGTCTCTGACTGGGTGATGTTTTCCAAGATTACCCCCTTGATAATGACCAGAATCAAGAACTAGAACTTGGTTTATTGTGGCTACAGATGTCACTGGTCCATAATCATACACATGGTATATTGTCAGGAACCTAGGTTAAGGGAACTCTTAGGATTTGAAAATAGAGAGTTCTATCTGCAGTGCATGATTAAATGGGTTGAAGCAGTAAATGAATACTTCTTTACTTAAAAGCAATGGAATACAGAAGTTTTCACTGGCAGTGGGCATGAATGCCCATTCATTAGAACACAACTCTTTTCAGTTAGTGCATACTTAATATCACAGTTTCCAGAGACTATATTTATAGCCAGGTTTTACTATGTCTTAATGGGTGCTTTAGTTTTTAGGTGTTTTTTTTCCTCCTACTGCTATAACAAGACATCTAGGCAGAGCCAGGGAGATGGCTCAATAGTAAGGTTGATTTCAGTAAGGGCTGAGGGCTCGAGCTCAGTCCCTAGGACCTACATGACCAGAGGCAAGAACAGACTTCTTCAGATTGTTCTGACATCCACATGGGAACACACAGACACTTTAAATAAAAATGTAAAATAAATAAATAAATAAATAAATAAATAAATAAATAAATAAATAAATAAAATACCTTGGCAAAGGCAACTTAAGGAGAATGAGGGTTTTATTTTGTTCACAGTTCCAGAATACAACCCATTATGTGGGGAACTCAAGCAGCTGCTCAAAACATATCTACGGTCAGAAGAGAGCAATGACTACGTGCATGCTACAGCTTAGTCACTTTCTACTCTCTTATACAACCCAGAATTTAGGGATGTACATCCAGGAAATGGTGCCAGCCACAATAGGCATGTTTTCATATCTCACTGAATAGAATCAAAAGCCCCATCCCTCAGGTGATTTTAACTTTTGACAAGACAATTAACCATCATTAGAGCCCTAGATAAGGAAAATGGACATGCTGGTAACATGCTGGAATTCTCTACTCTCCCTCATCAGCAGCCTTGAGCTGTTTCCACTGCAAGCCAAGGTTACAGTTAGAATGGGCTGGTTCTTCACATTTTCCTAGGGATTGCTAATTAATGGGTACTACCCAGCTAATGGCAGGTGTACTGCAATTCCAAGTCCTCACACAAGACCTCCCATTGCAACTTCTACCACACTTTGGCTTTGACAAGACAATGGGCATGACTTCAGAGGTTACCACCTTCCGTGGTTTCCAAACCTTAAAAACAGCGTTTGATTCTTCTGGGAGATTGAAGGGTGGTAGAAAGTGTCACTGCTGATATTTTTCCTCAAGTGGACCTTTACTTTGCCACAGTATCATAGTTTAGAGTAGACAGAACTCAAGCACTAGGATACTAAGGATTTAAAGATTAATCTTGTCCCCAACAGAGAGTAAGGATCGACTCAACATGGGTTAGCATTTATCAGTATGTAACCAATTGTGTATGTATTTTGACTTCAGTCAAAATTGAAAGAAATTCCTCTATTATTGTTCCTCAAGAGATCATTATTCTCAGAAAGGTTTGAAATTTTAGGAATATCCCATATTTGGGCTTTTTCACTCGAGATTTTGCCTCCACATATCCAGTCTTCAAGAACCTCATATGATTTCTTTCCATGCACCATCTCTTTCTAATGTTTATGAGTGTCATAACTGCATGGCTGTATTAAGAATTATGTTCTTCATACAAATGTGCTTACATGAGTAACTGGCCTCAGACAAACATTAATTCCAATTACATGCTGTCTCATTTTCTCTGTTCTATACAAATCTCTTTCTCTGAAATTTGCTTTCATGCTAACATTTGACAATCTATAAGATGGTCTCCTCTGCTGCAGATGGCCAGGAAGATACTGTCATCTCCAATGCCTTCTCCATCATTTTGTTTAGATTCAATGTAAGTGCCTCAGTGGGAAGCACTATCCTATGGAACCTATCAATCACTGCCTTTCTGGTGCAAACCACAGGATTACATGAGTATCTAAAAAAGATGCTCACACTATGTGGGTGTATGTGTCTGGGTATAAGTACATGTGTGTGCTAGTGGTTGTGGAGGCCAGAGGTCAATCTCAGGTGTCACTCCTCAGTACTGGTCACTTTGTTTTATTAAGACAGAGTCTTTCACTGATACCCAGGGCTTATTGATTAGTTTAAACTGGTTGGCCAGTGAGCCTCAGAGATTGTCCTGTTGTTATTTCCCAATGCTGGCATTCCAAGTGTTTGCTACCACACACAGCTTTTTGTTTGAGTATTTAGCATCAAGCTCAGGTGTGCATGTTCACACTGACTTAGCTATTGTCCCAGCCCTGCCTACTTTGCCCCACCCTAACCACACAAAAGAAGTGTCACTAGCTTTGTAAGATTGCTTAAGACTATAAGATGTCAGGAGGGAAAAGAAGAGATGAGGATCTTAATAAAGGAAGCCAATGTGGGGTTGGAAAAAGACCAGGTGCTAGAGTCACCTATAAAAACTTACAGGATGTTCCTGCCTAGGTCTCCAACCAATAGTGAAGATGTTGCCTATACAAGACTTCCACTATACTCAAATGAATAAACACCCCAAGTACCATCACAGAACTTATATCCAATAATGAATAGAGGTTGAGGCAGTGACACATGGCTGAACACTAGGCTGAGCTCCTGGTCCAGCTGAGAGCAGGAAAGAAGAGTCTATATGAGCAAGGGGATGGGGCTTATGAGAAAAACTTCCACAGTGATAACTTGCTGGAGCTCTGGAGATCTCACTGAATTAAGAACAGTCACTGGGGAACCTTCAAGAAAAGGAACGAGGCCCTCCAAGGATAGGCCTTCTTGTCCCCTGACATGGACAGTATGTGAAGCCTCAAAGGAAGAGATCAGACTGTGTTCCTATGCATGGACTGGCACTTCAGAGCCCACTCTCCCTTGAAGAATACCTAATCCAGACATGACATTAGAATGAAGAAATTGGACCTGCCTGGAGTGGATGCTAAGCTGATTCACCTTGGGACATCTTAGGTCTTTGGGGTAGGAGATGGGGAGATGGGAAGGAGGGAGGCTGTAGGCAGACAGGAAGGGATTGAGAGGGGGAAAGGAGGGAGAGCAAAGGGATACATAAAAAAGGACTTTATTTTCTAAAAATTAATTAATTAATTAATTATAATGACTATAAGATGTCACTGAAAATCCAGTGCAGAAAGATAAAAGGAAAGTAGAAGCTTCCATAGACAATCTACTGCTTCTCACTATGAAGGCATAACAGCATTTTAGTGACCCTGATGCAGGTGGGTACCAATGATGAAATTTAAACCTCTCAAATACTAAGAAGTGCTCATAATCTATAGTTGTCCTCTCCTCATCCATCACTTATACTTCTCTGATGAGTTTGAGTTATAAATATCTCTTCTCTATTTTCAATTCTGTGTGATAAAGTTCTTTTCTTTGGATAGCTGCATGCAACTTGTTATTCTCCTTAGGGTTCAATGAGTGTGCTCTTGGAATGTTAACAATGTGGTAATATTCTTCTGGCAAGAATGCTTCGTTCTAGTAGAGCAGGATTGAACTGAATTAAGGTGCTAAAACTTTTTCCATAAGTGTTCCAAGTCTTTTCTGAAGCAGTAGCAAGGGTGTTTACTAAGTGAAATAGATAGCCGTGGGTACCTGCAGGGGAACGAGCCATTGCCTCTGTTCACTTTACCTGACAGATTATTTATTTCACCAGGAAGCTAATAAACAAGTTATTTAGAATAGTGACCACTTGTCATCAGTCATCAACAATCAGTAAGTGGGATCTCCTGAAGCTGAGAAGCCTCTGTAAAGCTAAGGACACTGTCAATAGGAAAAAACGACAGCCTACAGAATGGGAAAAGATTTTCACCAACCCTACAAGTGATAGAGGACTTATCTCTAAAATATATAAAGAGCTCAAGAAACTAGAGCCCAAAACCTTGAATAACCCAATCAAAAAATGGGGTACAGATCTAAAAAGGGAATTCTCAGCATAAGAATTACAAATGGCTGAAAGGCACCTGAAAAAGTGCTCATCATCTTTAGCCATTAGAGAAATGCAAATCAAAACAACTTTGAGATACCACCTGACACCTGTTAGATTGGCTAAGATAAAAGGCACAGATGACAGCCTATGTTGGAGAGGATGCAGAGCAAGGGGAACACTCCTCCGTTGTTGGTGGGAGTGTAAGCTTGTTCAGCCACTCTGGAATGCAGTATGGTGGTTTCTCAGAAAATTGAGAATCAGTCTCCCTAAGGACCTAGCAATACCACTTCTGGGTGTATACCCTAAAGATGCACAGTTACACTCCAATGGCATTAGCTCATCTATGTTCATAGCAGCGTTATTTGTAACAGCAAGAACCTGGAAACAACCTAGATGTCCCTCAACTGAAGAATGGATTGACAAACTGTGGTACATCTAGCCAATGGAGTACTGCTCAGCAGGAATTAAAAATGATATCCTAAAATTTGCAGTCATTTCTCAAATGCTACAGTTCTTTCATTCAAAAGGATGATACTGGGACTCAGTTTTGAATTATAAAATTTCTGCTGTTCATATGGCTATAACCCAAACTCTATTCTTTCTAATATTTGCTAAGCCTTAGAGCAGTAGTTTTCAGCTGGAGATAATTTTCACCCTTGACCGCATCCAGCAATTACTAAACACATTTCTACCAGAGACAGGTTAGATGAAGAGTCTCTGCTGTCACTTCTTTCCCTCCTCCCCTGAGTCCTTTACACCAGTGGCCAGTCTGTGGGGAACCAATCCATGGAGCATGCTCCTTTCTCCTCCACTGTGGCCAGTGTCTCTCTGATAGGATTAGTCAAGAAGGTGCAACTTAGGGGCCTCAGTTCCTATTTTCAGGGTGCACCTTGCAGCAGCTGCTACTCCGACAGTCCCAACTCTTTATTTAGTAACATGAAATTTTTAATTTCTGGTTGGAAGAATTTGTAACAATATTATTTTTCACACAACATTGCTCATTTAAAAATTCAACCATCCAAGGGGCTGGATAAACTTGATGGCACAGCCTATTGAACTTGCAAAGAACCTGAGTTTGATTCCCAGCAGCTCCAGGAGGAGCTAAAAAGCCACCTGTACAACTCCAGCTACAGAGGATCTGAAGGCTCTTCTGGCCTCTTCAGGCACCTGACACACAGGTATATACCCAAACACAGATAAACATGCATCACACAAATAACAAGGAACAGCAAGTCTTTAAAAAGTTAAATAAGAATAAACCATAAGCTAGTACAGAAAGCACCCTAATAAATGCTGGTGAGTGGTATTTCCCTGAAGGAAGAACAAGGTAGTAAACTGAGTCAGGTCTTTTGTTGTTGTTGTTGTTCATGTAGCTACATACAGAGACAGCGGGAGGACATGGCAACACCATGCACTTCTAAATCCTGTGTGCTTGCTTTCTACTGAAACACTGAAACTGCCTTTTCATACTGTGGCCAGCACACGCTGATGTCTCTATTTGTGAGCAAAAATGGAAGGAATACAAAAATATGGTAAAAGAGGACAGCTTTGTCTTGTGAGGAGAACAGGAAATGCCAAAAACCAGCTTCTAAGCAGATGGAGCAGAGGTCTCCCATCTGCTCCACTTGGCTCATCCTGACTGATAGTCTTTCATACAACAGTGCTTGGTTTCAGATCACCTGCAGGATCTTCCAGTCACAGCTTTTGGTAGCATATGTGGCCACAGGCAAAGATTCCCAAGAGAACTCAGAATCCTGTAAGCACATGGACATTGTCCTACAGGAAGGTACCTGTGTATAAGGAAGACAAGAAATCCCTTCACAATGATTAAAATATACATAAACTAGGCACCATTCACTTATTTTACTCATGGAAGAGAAAATATAAAACAGATTACAACAGACTTCAAATATCTTCACTTTAATGTTGTAATAAGTAATTCTATTTAAAATATAAAATTGTGGGACTAAAAAAGCAAATATATGTAGTTTCTTAAATTTAGAGTCCCATAAATGAGAAGAGAAGAAAGAAGACAACCCCCAAAAAAGAATGGCTCAAAATATTCTGTATTTTCTAAAATCATGTACGGATTTTACTTTTAATGTATAACTTGTTTGTATTGTAAAGAGTTGAACAAACTAACTAACATTTCCAATAAAGTATTTTGTAAAAATATTTAATTCTAAAAGTTAAAATTCTAAAACTTAAAAAACTAAATAAAAAAGTGAGTTTACATATAGATAAGATATTTCTGCTATTTTATCATAAAGTACTGTAGTTGAAAGAAAGTAAAATAAAACTAATATAGAAACTATCAACCTGGATGCCAGTTCCAATCAGTAAAAATGAATGTTAAATAAAATTATTTCAATAGAAATAAAAAACCTATAACCCCAGCCAAATAGACTAAAATACATGCACAAAAAGACATTCATTCAGTGAAATGACACGTGATAAATAATTTTAATTTTCAACTTGAGATTACAATCATGACTGCCTACTGTGGGCAACACTGTCTGCCGGCTCTGCTCTGGACTGCTCAGAAGAAAGTGAGCGAAGCACTTGTATCATCACTTTCTGCTTCTTGATGCAGATACAGGTTATCTCAGGTGTCTGCTATTGAGACCTACTTACAGAAAAGTAACTAAGACAACTGAAATCTATAGTACCACAACAGAAGAAAAACATTAGATGGAGCAAATATGTGATTAGAAAGATTTGATTTTTATTGTATGTAAAAATTTAAAGTGCAAATTTTATGCATTGAGTTTTTTTATATAAATATGTACTACACAGGTGAAAAAGCACTTGATGAGCAATGGAGGAGAGGTATGTAGTCTTAACAATGTACTCTGATGGGTTAAAGATATTTATACTAATAAAAAAACTATTAGCATAAAATTCAAGAAATTATATCTTTAAAATGATTAAAATAGAATTATAAAAATATCTATCAATCTAATAAAAATATACAAAAATAAAAGACCATAAACAAAAATTAGTGAAGTGATATATTTAAATGACTATATCTACAATTAATTGTAAATGTCAAAGAATAAAATATTATAACATAGAAGACAGAAGCTTAATACCATGGTGACTGAGTTATGTGCCAAGCAGAAAGTAAACAGAATGAAAAAAAAATAAAATGAAAAGAAAGTTGAACTGATTCTGTTACTATAAGATCAATAAAACTTCATGGCAAAAAGAAAAATAATAAAAAAAATCAATCCCCAGGAAAGCTGCAGCAAATGAGCATGTAAATCCCCAAGACAAAATCAAAATCCATAAAGTCAATATTGACAGAATAAAGCAAGAATCAGACAATTTTATCTTGATAAACCTTCTTCAGTAAAACAAGGATTACATGGAAACATACACACACACAAGTACAAACAAACAAAATCTTTAAATTTGTGATTATGATTACTCTCAGATAAAAATAAAATTAGCCTAGATGTGAACAAGATTTCTAGGAAAAAAAAATCACAAATAAGTGACACTACCCCTTAGAAATAAGTGTTTCTAAATCTTGTGTCAGAGAAAAGAAAATGACAAGAAAAATTTCAAGCATGTCTAACTAAACACGATTAAAATGACATTTATTTAATATGTTTAAAGCTGTGCTTCTAGATGGCTTTGCTGTGATAAATGTTAATATCAGAAATAAAGGAAAATCTAAGATCAATTATTTAAAACTCGCTAGAAAAAATGGTAAACATGAACTAAGTAAAACAGAACAAAATGGTAGAACAGAATTAAGATGAAAGAAGACAAAGAGATTTAAAAATTAATTAATTAAAATTAATATTTTCAATATTTTTTCTTTAAAAGGAAAAAATGTATAAACTTGCACCTTTAAATAATATTATGTTAGTGTCACATTCTGGATGCTTTTGTGAAGCTCCATTGCTATTTCCTTTTTATTTACCAGGTATAGACTTCATGCAAACAAACCTCAATAAATAGTTTAACCAACCAAATAACGCACAGCATGTAAGTGCTGCGAAGTGAGACAGAGGCTCAATGTGGGTCGTGTGAGGAAATATCACAGATATATTCCCTTTCTTTTGGCAATTGAAAGCACAGGGTTAGGAACTGACGTGCTCCAGTTTGCAGACCGGTAGTTCCACTGTGTATCAACTTTCCATGTGTGTGTGGAGACATGTTTCTTCTCTCTACTAGCCCTCGAGATACTACTCTTAGGAACTCACCTAACCAACATTACCTCCCCCAAGATTTTTCTCCAGATATTATCATGTGTCTCTAGCATGTGGGAGGGAGTAGAGTCACAGGCCAGAGGACAGTTCATCTTTAAAATACAGTAATTTAAAAACAACTGTCACACTAGACATCGGGACTTAGAGGTATGAACAGAGACTGGGATATTCAGTTCATTGCAAACGATCACCAAAGAATACATTTTTCAGGAAATAGACTGTGACCATATAAGAGACATAAATATAAGAAATTCTCTTGAAATCAGCAGCCATGGAAGTTAAAAAAGAAACAGAATTGTGTGGAAGAAGTGAGGCTGAGATACAGTCCCAGTAGAAGCCCTGGGGACTCCACATTGAGCTCCACAGCTGCTCAAAGCGATCCCTAACAAGGACAAGGCCTTTGCTCTCCTGTTCTGACCAGTCTCAGGATGACCCAGTCCTGGGACAGGGCAGGGCTTTGAGGAAAGTGACTCTGTTCAGCAATGCTAGTTCCAAAAGAGAAGTGGCAGCCGAATGAGGAAGCCCTATGTTTCTTGCAGAATATCTTGGTACTGAAATCACAGCATATATACAGCACATCTCTTGGGATGACTTACACTTGATGAAAGACCCCCCCCCCACACACACACACACACATCGCAAGACCAGAGATAGAAATTCCAAAGCAAGAGATTATTCTAAAAATGCTAGAGCAGCATGGTGAATTAGTTATGTCATAAAGCTGAGGCCCATGGCCTTCATGTCAATGACTTAAATGATCTCTCTATCTGGTAAGACCGTGTTCATAAGTTTCCAGTCAATCATCAGAGAATCACAGAAAAACAGCAAGAACAGCTGGCCACATAATGTAAATATTCCTCGACATCAGATTCCAATTACTCAATTTGTAGAGTCAGATTTCTGTCAAGTTTTTAAAGTGCGCCATCAGCCATGTTACAGAGCAGTTAAATGTGCACGTCTTGTTTGTCAGGCTTTCACACTTCCTTTTCCATGTCTTCAGGAATTAAAGATATGCTGCAACTTCACCTGGAGGGGTAGTCAACACTGTGTTCCTTAAAGAGAGCACATTGAATGATAAAAATCAGCAGTGCAGAAAGAAATAAATCACTCTGTCTTCCTGAGGGTGGTGTGAGTCTCTGCTGTAGGATTTGTGAACATTTCAGTCCCATGTTCTTTCACACTTGCCTGCTGCACACAAAGCTTCACTGTTTACCTGATGGTGCTAAGTGGGGACAGCCTTGGGTGATGTGGGTAAACAGAATGAGCAGGACATTCAGGAAAGATACCCAGAAAAGGGCAGGAAGAACGGTGAATCCACCCAGACCATGTTACAGGAAAAGCTGGATGAATGTGTTTTGTGGGATGAGGGCTGAAAATGTTCTCAGTCCTGAAAACAGCTTTTCTGCTCAAAGTCAGCTCTCTTTCCGTGTGTTCTTGATGTAGAGTTTCTCTTGGTAGTGCCATCTGGACTCCAATTCTCAGTCCTTCGGCCTCAGCCTCTGAACACTGTGATAACAGGTGTGTTCCATGAACCCAACCTGCTTCTCAGAGAGATGTGATCACATAAAAACATAAGTAAATCCCATGGGTGGGCAGAACAACACTCACAGTATTGTTCTTGTAGTGTTTTGCTGACTTGAAAGCCTGCTTTTGTGCTGTTTGTCCAGTGCATGTGAGGCTCCACAAAACTGCATTGGACTCTGAACCCTTACTAGGAGATAAGCTTCTGGAGATTAATTATGTGCCAACAATGGGAACCACGTTACTGAGTAAAGACCCTTTATAGAGAAGCCTCTGCATCAGTCCCTGCCCCTTCTGCCACGGGTGAGCAGAGCTGAAAGGTGATCACTATGCATGGACAAGGAAATGAACTCTAACAGGTTCAATGACTGACTTGATCTTGGACTTTCAAACTACGAGAAATAATTTTCTGTGGTTTATCATCCCCTAAATGTGTTTTGTTTTAGCAGCTTGGATGAAGGAAGATAACCTCATACCATATTTTGTGGCAAGAAATATGACAAGAGAACTTAACTTTAACTTAACTCAACCTTTGTCTTCATGAACTTGTCTGCAGTCGGCTGTCTCTGTTTCTCTCATGTCATAACTGTCTCAGTCACTGCTCTATTGCTGTGAAGAGACAACATGATGAACTCCTACACAGGAAAGCATTTAATTGGCAGCTTGCTTACAGTTTCAGATGCTTAGTCCATTATCATCATGGCAGGGAGCATGGTTGCATACTGCTATGGTATTTCAGAATAAGTTGAGAGCTACACACTGATCTGTAAGCAGAAGCAGAAGGCTGAGTCTAGCATAGACTTTTGAATCCTTAAAGTGATACACTTTCTATTCCAACAACCTCCTTTTAATCCTTTCAAACAGTGTCACTCCCTGGTGACTGAGTATTCAAATACAGGAGCCTATGAGGGCCATTCTTATGTAATCCAACACAATAGATTCTTTTTTCAGCAATAGCATGAACAATTTTCTCCCTCAAGACTATGTTCTACAATGGTCTTCGTTAGGTCTTACTGGCACCTCTTCAGCATGGCTTTATTGTGCCCAGACCTGCATTTGGCACCTGTGAATTAGCAAGAGACAGTGAGAGCAAAGCCTCCTTCTTCCCTCCCCAGCCAACCAGAGTTATAATAAAGACACCCTTTAGTGGCCAGAGAAACAAGAAACCATAAAACAGTCCTTATGAGGTGGGAGTCTGGAGAGCTGGTCTAGAATGTGTGAAGGCTGAGGTTTTGTCTTCGGCATGGAAACAAAACCAACCAACCAAACAAACAAAAAAACAAAAAGGAAGAAGAAAGAAAGAAATAGTAATTATGAAATAACAGGGTTAAAATAATTACTGCACTTGAAAAATTACATTCAGTACTATGAGGGAGAAATACTGCTGAGGTGGAAAGTACTGGTAAAGAAAATCTCCATTTTTGGCAGGGATTCTAAGATGAGCATGGATAAGCCTTGGGAGGACACAAGCCTGGTCCTGTCTGCAGGATGCCCCAAAGCCCCTGTCTGGAGGAGGAACGGAAAGTAAGACTTCCAGTCTATGGTTTACCTGCATCTCATTAAGTCTCTTTTCTATTTATGTGTAATTCTGTAACCAATACTTTCACCGGATAAAATAATTGCAAGTTTTTTCTCTTCTCACACACATTCTCAGCATTTGCCACTATGTAGATGTGTTCTAAATAAATTGTGCACGGTCATGTGCAATGCAGTTTTCTGTGGGTATTTCATGTTGTTCCGAGAATAGAGCCATAATGTGGTGAAAATAGGAAAAAGTCCACTGAAGATCAGAGCAGACCCTTGGAAGGGAAGAGAGAGGCAGGAAGTAGCCAGGGTTCAGTCAAGCAGAGGTTGCCCAGGGCCAGGATGGGAGGCTGCCCTGTTCAAATGGCCCAGTGACTACTGAAAGCCCAAAGAACAACACCATGTAGGTCACAAAATGGCAACAGATACCATAATAAGTTATGTGCAAGTTCAGACAGAAGGAACACTAATTCTGTCTTGAAATATAGAAAGAAATGTAAGAGTCCCTTGAGATGATTGTGGGTTTATAAAATATGAAGATTCCTATCATTAATATCACCAACCTCCAGTCATCCCACCTGATGACCCTCTACTGTCTCTGGACAAAATGCTGGAAGAGAAAGTCCTGACTGCAGGCTTCTTGGTGTAGCCAGGCAGCTGTAGAGTCAAAATTGCACATGCTCACTGAGCAGACAAGAAGCAGGCTCCTCAGCTGTGTGTCAGTCAGTGTAGTTGCACATGCCCAATAAGCAGAGTCTGTGTATAGCTTGTTGGGCAGTACTGTAGACCTAAGTCAGGTTATCTGGGAACTGATGAAGGTCCCCTCTGTGTAGTTTGATATATGTTACTTGGCTCCACTTCAAGACTCAGTCACTGTAGGTAGGAGATGACTTACATTTAAGGAAGGGATCGATGTCATCCTTAAATACAGAACTCTGTAAAAGATATAATCTACAGAATCAAACTGAGCCAACTTTCTAGAAAGTATGAGATAACCCACTCTGAGATTTTAAAAATCTGAACCAGGAAGAGCAAGATTCATATTCATATTAAGACGAAATATAGATAGCAGTGCTGACTTGTTTGACTAGAAAGGCTTTTATGCTCCAATAAAAAGCTGGTTTGTCAACATTATGTAGCATGCAGCCCATAAAGAACAGTTGCTGAAAGTCTCTGCACATTCAGATTAAAATAAAACTGCTGAACAAAAGCTATATTGTACATAGACCTAAAGTTGAATGGCTGGAGGGGGTTTTATATGTGCGCTGCCAATGACAGGCACCAGGAATATACCTATCTCTGGCTCATTGCTTATTGAAAAGCGAAGTTTTTATGAGCAAATGTATTTGACTGAGCTGTGTGCATTCTCTGAAGGATTACTTTCTGCTTCCAAGTGCATTGCATTCACATCTAAAAGGCAAAGGTAAGAGCTGGAAAACAATATGCTCATCAGAAAGTAGGCAAGTGATTTAATGCCTTATTTTTTTAAACATCGTTTCTGAATATAGTGTCAAATCACCCAGTGGAAACCAAGGCTGCGGTGAGTCTCAAGGACAGAATGAGCTGCATTCTTATGGCTCACACCACAGCCCAGAGACCGACAGAATCTACACTGGAATTTATTCTGGCCATCTGGTGGAGAAGGCAATTAGACCTGTGCACATATTTTCACTGTACAGGGTAAAGGGGTTCCTTATGACATTGCCATAGGCCATGCTGCCACTGAAGTCACCCTTCTGCTTCTCCTCAACCTCCTTCCCCTTCCTTTTCCCCTATCCCTTCGTTAGCCCTAATGCAACTCTTTTAGTTTGGTTTTGTTATTATATTTGTTTTTTAAGGTAATTTTTCAAAAGTCAAATGAAAAAGGCATGAAAATGGCACATATGCAATTTCATGCATTATCCACAGTGGCACTGGCCACACTGGACTCTTCAAGTCCATAGTTCATTGCTATTGAACTATGTCCATTGATCCACAGGATGCTTCTGCCAACTTGGGCCCCAGCATAGTGTTTCCAGGATCTACAGTGGCTGGGAGTCCAGCCTCTCAGTGTCAGGATTTAGGAATCTAACAGTATGCAGATAAAAACATCAAGTAGACCTCTGCTACTGCTGGAAGGTTTGTATGGGCCCCTAGCCCAAACTCATCTACTGAAATCCTAGTCCTCAGGATGGTGTTAGAAGGGGGCCTTTGGAGAGTGTTTAGGTCATGAGATCAGAACTCTCAAATAGTCTTTGCAGATAGGCCTAAGGGAGTTTACAGGAGCTTACAGGCCTTTTGTGCTCTATGAAGACAAAACAAAAGGATGTCATTTACAATTATAGAGTTTGTGCTTACCAAACAGCTAATCAGCCAGGACTCTAGATATCCCCGGGGACCAACTTGTGAAAAAATCCATCTCTGTCTTCATAAACTACTCAGCATTGTCATTACAGCAACTGGAATGAACAGACATCTTCAGAAAGGAAGATTCCTTTTGGAAACTCTGCTTCCTTCCTGCTAAGTTCTAAGCACTGTTACAGCGCTGGGCTAGCCACACAAGCCAAGTCTCTGTATCTACCCACTCCACAAAAGGGACACCATGCTAAATGACAAAGCTGAAGGATGCTATTAAGGAATATTGACTTAATTTTCACACACACAATGCTGTTCACATTCTGGTCATGCCTGAAATGTCTTTAAGGTTGTAAGCCAAAGCACTGTAAAGAAAAGATCAAACGCCTTGGGCTTCATTTGCTCTCTCCCTAGCTCTATTCTTGGTCTCAAAAAAAAAAAAAAAAAAAAAAAAAAATCCCTTTTCTGTTCCTTAGATTTCTGTCATAGGGTAGATGATTTTTAGGGCCCTTCATTATAAATGTTTATTATAATATAAAACAGAAAATGAGTGGTTTCCTGTCAGAATAATGAAGCTTTTTCTGCTAAAGAAGCCACAAATTACTAGAATAAAGCATTGTGAAAATCCATGGCAACACGCTGGCTTGATTGATCCAGTTTCATGGGGAACCTCAAGATCCTTCACTGTTTTTCATCCTGTCCCTAAGGATTTTATAAATAGTGCCGGAAAGCCAACAGGGGTAGTACAGCTAAGAGCAAGCAATGTTTTCCTGCCTCTTGAATCAACAAATTATATTTTGTCTCTTCAGTCAACTACTCATTTTCAAGAATTTCAGCTACATTTGTGACTAACATTAGCAATATTTAAAATTATTTTCAACTGAGAATTTTAATCATTTACTTCACATCATTTAAGCAACCAACTGTGTTCAGTTAGCTTTTGTGTTGAAAATAAACACTAATGACATATTGACAAATACTCAGATAACTTTGCCAGTGACTAAAGTTTTTCTGTTTTGATTCAATTTTTAATTATTAATGTGGCTGGAAGATGAGTCGTGTTGATTTGAAGTTTTATTTTGTTGCTTGTAATGTTGTGCTTGACTTTTACATAGTGAAATGCTTCATTGTTGCTTGATAGGGTTGCCCTGAGCTCCCGAGCAAATATTTGTCAGATTAGAGTGTTAGAAGAGTTCTTTCTAGCATCTCAGGGAGGCAGCACAGGAGACATAGTGGTGTGTAGGGAAGCTGGAAGCTGAGGAAGAGGAAGAATATGATCTTTGAATTTCTTGATTCTGCAGAAAAGGAACAGATCTCGGATTTTATATAAACCCATAAAGTACAAGAAAGTGGGAAAGTTGGAGATCAAGAAATGATGTAACAGAGAACAGCACTTCCTGTGCTGGGGTTTGGGTTTCATCAACTCTAAACATCACCCTATGAGACCTGAGGACACTCAGTAATTGGCCTGAACCTGTACTTTTAGAGGTCATTTCAAGAGATTTCCAAATCTTAGAGTTTTTTGTTTGTTTGGATTTTTTTAGTGCTTGCTACCAAAGCAACTAATGACTCATACTTTAAACAAATACCCAAATTAATAGAATTACCTGTCTTTATTTTCCAATCTAGATAGAAATTATAGCTCTGTCTATATTCCACAGTAGTACTGTCTAACATCACATAATTACATTTAGGAAATGAATTATTTAGCAGAAATGAAATGTTTGGATGAGAAAATAATTGCAAGTCCATTGTTCTAAACATCAAATAAAAGACACTGAATACTAAGAAAGTGGCTGTGTGATCGATCAGCATACAGCAGTGACCTCCACACCAAGTTTGTGGAAATGGCTGTTGGTTTGGACAACTGAGAGGCTATATATTCAGAAGTGCCACCAGAGGGCAGGAGAGGAGAGAGAATCCCAGCTGAGATTGCTGAGCTCTGAGCTGACTTGCCAAAGGCGGCCAGTCTTTAAACTGAGCCTTCCACTCAGTATCTTCTCCTTTCTGCAGCTCCAGGGCAGCCACCGCCTCCTTCAATGGAAATGGAACACATTTGCTCTCTAACATGGCTTATGAGAACACCAACAGGCTTTATTCAGTGGCCATAGGACCTGGGTATCCCTTTTGTACAGCAGGAATATGGGAAAGATGCTCTCAGAGCTACAGCTCCCAGGTTCTTTTGTTATAAAAACTAGCGGTAAGTTCCTGCCCAGTACTTGAGCAGTTAACTTCTTGAACAGAGCCAAAGGCACCTATAATACATCCAAGGATGCTGTATCCCCCAGATGTGGCAATAATTCCCCTCCATTGCTCTTCACTCCTTGTGGCTAATGCTCTCAGTAGCTATGGCATGTATAACCATGGGCTAAAGACATAGATTCCTGAAAGCATTTCAAATACCTTGGAAATACAATTCCTTTATGTTTTCAATGTGTGTATGAGCATACATGTCTGTAAGCCATAAATAACAATATGTTGCATTGAGTTGCTATATTGTTCCACTTGGATCATAGGCAGTGTCTTGGAGTTTAATACTTCTTTGTCCAGTACATAGTTGTGTGGTTTAATGTAAATGATTTAAAATTCTGTATGCCTCAGTTTTTACATCTTATAAAATGAGACTAAAGATTTCAGCATGCTATGAATAGGGCATTAAAAGACTTCTAAAATAACTTTTGAATGTGTGTGTGTGTGTGTGTGTGTGTGTGTGTGTGCACATGTCCATGAATGCAGGTGTTCAGGGAGGCCAAAGAAGGCAGGAAATCATCCAGAGTAGGAGCTGCACGTGATTGTGGATGCTGGACACTGACCTGTGGTCTTCTGCAGAAGCAGCAAGGGCTCTTTGCCACTGAGCCACCTGACAAGTCCAGAACAGGGCATTTTAAAGACTTTTATATGTAGTGGGCTTAATAATAGTCTAACAAAAGAGAAAATACATAACAATTTAAAAATCCCTAAGAGTGATTTATTATGCTGTTGACTTTTTTAATATTAAATTTAGTTCTTCAGTATTCTCTTTCCTCTGGGAAGCTAATATGTTCCCTCAAAGTCTTAACCATTTTTGTACTTTGTTACCAAGTTGTTGACCCTGGATACCTGTGCCTAGAAGGTAACTCATGAGCCATCTCTCAAGACTGTGAAGCTTAAATCCTTATATGATGCTTTTAATTATGCTGATCCTTAAAAAACTTTCAACATCAACATGATAACTCATAATACTGACTTCATAGTTTCTGAGACTCCCTGGAAATGACAGACTGACAGGAATCAGCACATGGACCTGACAGCTAAAGGCATTCAATTACAGCTTCTTAAAGATTTAGGAATCCATTGATACCCAGGCCACTTGCCAATGTAGTCATACAGACCCACTGGGGAAGACGTGCAGGCATCAGTGAGTGCTTTTAATGCTTTCCAGTGATTCCTATGGTTAAACAGAGAGTAAGCATCACCATGTGCCTAAAAACCATGAATTAGCTTCTGTCCAGTGGAACAGGAATGGCTGTTTTTAATCACAGTGGCTTTCAATGTGGTCCCTAGACCAGTAACCTTGGCTTCTCTGAAAAACTTTCAGAAAAAAACAAGTTTTCAGACAGGCTGGCTCAGGACTCTGGATTCCCAGCAACCCTGGCTCTTAGCAAACCTCCACGTGTACCCTGCTTTTCTGAATTACTATTCTGCAGAAATATACCTGTGGTTTGCTATTCATAGGGCTGTATAATTTTATTTAAAAAATTCAAAGATAAGATGATTTGAAAGTGTCTGTTACTATCCACATAGCAGGGGAAATAAAGTTTCCTTCAAATTACTGACAAACAGAATTTGAAGAGCTCTATTTCATCTTCTACCCAGGCAGCAGCCACCTTTTCATAGCCCATACTCACTCTTCCCAGGGGCTCAAGGCATGGGAGGTTCAATTCAGAACCTGTTCTCTCTGTGGGTCTCTTCATTTTCACTACTTGTAAATCCTTCTCTACACACTTGTGCTGTCTTGTCCTGTCTGCTTCGAAACAATGTCTCACTGTAGTGCAGGCTTACCTCAGATTCACTGCAGTCTTCCCATGTCAGCTTCCTGAGTACCGATAGATACTACAGGCATGAACCACCACACAGGGCTCTTCCACACATACTTCTTTAGCAAGCTTGCTTGGCCCCTTTTGTGTTTTGCAGTAAGAACTCACAACCACCTCTTTGAACTTTCTTCTGATACACACTCCTCCTTAAGAACGATTTGTAGCTCTAGCTGCTCCTGACACTTGAGCAGGCAGGATTGCCCCAGTCTCTACAATTTTATCAAAAACAGCATGAGGTAGAAGGATTCATCTGACCCCTTGGGTCCACAGTCATCTGGCACCTCTGCTTTGAAACTAAGGTGAGGAAGGGTACTGTAGAAGCAGGAGACATGAAACAGAGCTGTGCCTCTCATGACAACTAAGAAGCACAAAGCCAGACAAAAAAGGGCCAGGGCAAGAGGCCCTGCAAAGGTACTCCCACCCAGTGATGCAGCTCCTAAGATCTCAGACTATAGTCTGCTGGGCCCTTTTGGTCCAGTCAGTCTCTCAAGGATTGACCCCACCCAAACCTATGTCTGAGTTTTTAGAGACCTTCATATCAGAACTCTAATAGTACCTCATGTGAGGCAGCCCAGTAGGTATTTTATCTTCCTTCTCACCTCCCTATACATAGCCTGTGGCTTGTCCTCACTCTGTCTACATTCATATGCTTACAGTGCACCTGCCTCATTTGTGTATGATGAGCTCATGAATAGCCCTCAGTTATTACCTCTTTCATCACCAAGCTAACCAGTTTCAACGTGCTCAAAGGGTACATATGAAGTCCCATGAAATCCTTACAATCCAACACAATTTACAAACTCCACAGCCTCTGTAGGAGTGTACCTGGCTGTCACTGGGTCATTTTTGCTTTAGTCCTTTCCCAGGTTCCTTTGTGCTTCTAGTAGATGATGCATACATCGCAGCCACCCTCCTCTGTGACCTCTGCTGCATCCAAATCTAATCTGACGGCTCTTATCTACAGTGTCATCCATCGGGAGTTTGTGGTGTTCCCCAGGAGGGGGTACCAAGTTCCTCTCCTAAAATGGTTCCTGCCTGCTGTGTGTCAGCCTCCATAAGCCTGCTGCCTGGCACTCTGCTACCCTCTGCTGGTGCCTCTCAACCCAGCATCAAGTCCTTGGTTTAAAGCTTAGGCAGGTTCAATGGAAATTTCTAGGTTAAAAAGGTAACACAGGAGGTTGTCAGGCTCTAAGAAATGCAATATGCCTGAGTCCCCCTACCTCTTTACTTCCTTCCTGTTTTACTGTTTTCTGAAATATAATCTTCTCAAGTAATTTTTTCTGAAATAAAATCTTCTAAAGTAACTCAAACTATTTTCTCTAACCAGCTAGCTGGCTGGCTGAGAGATGACCACTGAGGTGGCGATGGAGAGATTGCCCCTGTTCAAAGCCACTGCCTCACTGAGGGGAGGACAGAGATTATTCTGAGGTCACAGACAGGACTCATGCAGTATCTTTCCAAATGCTCAAGCAGTCCTATTTGTGCCTTGGAACTGTCTACCATGCTGTTACAACAATACTACTTGGCCTTTGATAGCATTTGATTTCACATTAGTTATGATTGTAGCGATTTACTCTCATCAACACATTTCACAAGAACTACAGAACTTGCCCTTTAAGATGTGAGTGTTTTGGACAGAATTCTGTTACTCAACATTCATGTTGGTGTCCTAACCAAAGCACCTCACAGGTTCTTGGCCTTGTTTGTGTTTTGTTTTTGAGAGAGACTGAACTCCGGGAGATCCCCTAATGGCCCAGCTGTGGAGGCAGCTCTTGAAGGATATAATTAAACTGAGCTGAGATACGTGGAAGGAGGGGTAGTCTGTAGGATTGCACCCCTAAGAGAGGAGGGATCTCAAAACAAATGGGAGCTGAGAAAAGACCACCTGAGGACAGGGAGAACTGCCCATCGAAGAGTGGCTGGGGGCACATCCTGCTCAGAGTCCCAGATTAAACCACCTGGCCACACCTCCACCCTGGCCTTGGATTTAGCCTGCAGAACAATGAGTCCCTGGCACTTTGTGATGGCAACCCAATCAATGAACAAATCAACAGATGGGGATCTGAGCCCAGGTGTGGCTTCTTTGCAGCATTCGCGCCTTTAACTAGAAGCCTTACTCTTTGAAACTAAGCTGTGATTAGCCGTCATATCATCTCAATGAGCATAAACTAACTCAAGTATGGTTATTTGTTGTATGAAGTTTTCCTGTGCCCGTTTGGGCCTGGTGGTTTTGTAACCTGGTCCGTGGTGGAGGTTTGGAACCTGGTCCACATGGTAGCTTTTGTCCCCCAAAGAAATGAATCAGACACTTATATACTTTATACTGTTTGGCCCATGTCTTAAGCATATTACTAGCTAGTAATCTTCCCACCACGTGGCTCAGCCCATACCTCTACATGTTCCTCCTTCGGGAGTCAGATGGAGACTGACTAACTCCGCCCTTCTCCTACCTGCTTGCCCTCTGATTCTCCATACACGTCTACGGTGCTTCACATAGGCCAAAACAGTCCTTTATTTACAGCATACAGAGAACATTTCCACCACATCTCCTCTTTTCTGTCTAATTAAAAAAGAAGGTTTCAATTTCCATATCTCAAAATTATAACAGAACAGCTTTCAAACAGGAATTACAATAACAATATCCAGTCTATTTGTATTCACAAAATTGAAGAGAATATTCCATTATCTTCCTTATCATTGTGAGTCTAAAGTTTCATATTTAATATACCTTTTTAAACTAAAAAAATCTATACCTATAATTATTAGACCTTCAACCACATCAAAGACCACAGAAGGATATAATATTATCCTAATAAACAGGAAGTACAAGCAACTTCCAAAGTCTAGCAAATGACAGAGATGACACCTGTCTGCCTGGACAGTCACCCAAAGTTCTTTTGTAATGTTGGGGCACCATTGTCAGCCTTTATGGCCCTAAGACTCTGGCATACCTTTCAGTGATGCAGGAAATCTGACACAGTCCATCAGTTGCTTCTCCTTGTGTCCTGAAGAATGCCTGGCAATTTATTTTTTGTGCAAGGCAGGAACCTGAAGGACCATCTTGGCTTGTTCTGCCAAAGTTCAGAGGTCACTTTCCTATGGAACCTGCATGTCCAGTTTATACAGCATACTATCAAGCAGTCTATACCAGAACAGTTTCTTGTCCAGTGGCTAACTGTTGCCACAAAGTAAATTCCACATGAAGTTTCTTCAATGCTCATCATTTTCCTGAAATACATTGGTGCTGCCAGGAACAGACCTATCTCACTGTCTAGAAGAGTCTAAGTTTTTTAAATAATTTAAATGCCATATTCTGCATGTCTTTGAAGTGTTTGAAGACTACTAACTGAAAAATATCTTTGTATACCTATAAAAACCTAACTAATATGACTATAAGTTTGCTTATCATAGATGACTATTAATCTGCATTTCTCAATTACACATTACAATTTTAAATGAGTTGCATTACAATTTTAAGTGAGTTACATCAGCATCATACCTTAATCAAGAGTAGAAAAATACATACAGCATAACAAAATTGACCTTAAATTTATATCAATAAAACAAAATCCACTTATCTTTTCTAACTATTTCTATATTATATCCTCCTTCCTCCTTTTTTTTTAAATATTGACTATGACCACTAAATATTTACAATGAAAAAAATTAACAAGTAATATTTTGGAGAAACTGGACATAGCTTTCTTTCTTTTTTTTATTTTATGTTATTTTGTATTTATCAAGAAAAAGAGTAAATTGAATTTAAAATGCTGATAAGTTAACAATAACTATAAAGAAAATAAAAATCATAAGCATGACTTATCAAGGGTGATAATGCAAATAATTTGCTACACATAAAATTACTTTGTGTTCAGCTTTCCCTCTGGATTTTTTTTTCCTATCCATGTATATACCCATTCAAAGTCCCTTCCCCCTCCCACCACATCAGGTCACCCTTTCTTTCTCCACAACTCCCCATCCCCTCCCTGGGCAGGCTGCAGACAGTCCCATGGTCCCACTGATCCAATAATGCTTAGTTCAGTCTCCCCTCCTGGCAAATCCAGTTTTGTCCATCCTCCCTCAAGAGTGAGTCAGGTGTTCCTATAGATGGAGTGGAATCCGAAGGGTCAATCCAGGGTGTTTCTGATCCCAAGCTGTTCAGTGGTTGTGGTTTGCAGCTTGGGCATGCTTGGCTTTTTTCTTGTTAGTTTGTTTAGAGACCACTAATGAGTGAGTACATCTCCTGCTTACCTTTGTGGGTTTTTGATACCTCGCTCAGGAGGATATTCTCCAAATCCATCCACTTGCCTGCATATTTTAGGATATCATTTTTTCTTACTGCTGAGTAGTAATCGATTGTTAAAATGTACCACAGTTTGTTAATCCATTCTTCAGTTGAGGGACATCTAGGTTGTTTCCAGGTTCTTGCTATTACAAATAATGCTGCTATGAACATAGTTGAGCTAATACCATTGGAGTGTGACTGTGCATCTTTAGGGTATACACCCAGAAGTGGTATTGCTGGGTCCTTGGGGAGATTGATTCTCAATTTTCTGAGAAACCACCATATTGCATTCCAAAGTGGCTGAACAAGCTTACACTCCCACCAACAATGGAGTAGTGTTCCACATCCTCTCCAACATAGGCTGTCATCTGTGCCTTTTATCTTAGCCAATCCAACAGGTTTTAGGTGGTAAAGTTGTTTTGATTTGCATTTCTCTGATGGCTAAAGATGATGAGCACTTTTTCAGGTGCCTTTCAGCCATTGGTAATTCCTCTGCTGAGAATTCCCTTTTTAGATCTGTACCCCATTTTTTGATCGGGTTATTCAAGGTTCTGGGCTCTAGATTCTTGAGCTCTTTATATATTGTAGAGATCAGTCCTCTATCACTTGAAGGGTTGGTGAAAATCCTTTCCCATTCGGTAGGCTGTCGTTTTGTCCTATTGACAGTGTCCTTGGCTTTGCAGAAGCTTCCTAGCTTCGGGAGATCCCACTTATTGATTGTTGGTCTTAGTGTCTGTGCCACTGGTGTTATATTTAGGAAGTGGTCACCTGTGCCAATTTGTAGAATTGTATTTCTCACTTTCTTTTCTATCAAGTTCAAAGTGGCTGGGTTTATGTTGAGGTCTTTGATCCACTTGGATTTAAGTTTTGTGCAGGGTGACAGGCTCGGATCTATTTGCATTTTTCTACACACTTTCATCCAGCTATGCCAACACCATTTGTTAAATATACTATCTTTTTTCCATTGAATGTTTTGGGCCTCTTTGTCAAAGATCAGGTGTTCATAGGTTTTTGGGTTAATGTCTGGATTCTCAATTCTATTCCATTGATCCACAAGTCTGTTTTTATGCCAGTACCAGCTGTTTTTATTACTGTAGCTCTACAGGATAACTTGAAGTCAGGGATGGTGATACCTCCTGAGGTTCTTTTGTTGAGTAAAATTGATTTGGCAATCCTGGCTTTCCTGTTATTCCAAATGAAATTGAATATTGTTCTTTCAAGGTCCAAAAAATATTATGTTGGGATTTTGATGGGCAGTGCATTGGATCTGTAGATTGCCTTTGGTAGAATTTCTTTTTTATTATGTTGGTCCTACCTATCCAGGAACATGGTAGAGCTTTCCATTTCTGATATCCTCTTCAATTTCTTTCTTCAGTGATTTAAAATTTTTGTCAAATAGGTCTGTTACTTCTTTGGTTATAGTTACTCCAAGGTATTTAATACTTTTTGGAGCTATCATAAAGGGTAATGTTTCCCTTATTTCTTTTTCAGCTCTTCTATCTTTAGTGTATAGAAGGGCTACTGATTTCTTTGAGTTATTCTTGTATCCTGCTACATTCCTGAAGGTGTTTATCAGCTGTAGCAGTTCCTTGGAAGAATTTTGTGGGTCACTTATGTATACAATCATATCATCTGCAAATAGAGATAGCTTCACTTCTTCTTTTCCAATTTGTATCTCCTTAATCTCTTTTCGTTCCCTTATTGCTTTAGCTAAAACTTCGAGAACTATATTGAATAGATAAGGGGAGAGAGGACATCCTTGTCTAGTTCCTGATTTTAGTGGGATTGCTTTGAGTTTCTCTTCATTAAGTTTGATACTGGCTGTTGGCTTCTTGTGAATCGCCTTTATTATATTTAGGTATTCTCCCTGTATTCCTGATCTCTCCAGAGCTTTAATCAGAAAGGAACGTTGTAGTTTATCAAAGGCTTTTTCAACATCTAAGGATATGATCATGTGAATTTGTTTCTTTAGTTTGTTTATATGATGGATAACATTTACAGTTTTTCATGTGTTAAACCAGCCCTGTATTTCTAGGATGAAGCCTACTTGGTCATGGTGGATGATATCTCTTATACATTGTTGTATATCGTTTGCCAAAATATTGTTGAGAATTTTTGCATCAATATTCATGAGGGAAATTGGTCTGTAATTCTCCTTCTTTGTTGTGTCTTTGAGTGGCTTATGTATTACGGAAATTGTGGCCTCATAAAAGGAATTTGGCAATATTCCTTCAGTTTCTACTGTGTGAAATAGTTTGAGGAGTAATGGTAGTAATTCTTCTTTGAATGTCTGGTAGAATTCGGCACTGAAACCATCTGGACCCGGGTTTTTATTTTTGAGGAGGCTTTTAATGACAGCTTTAATTTCCTTAAGGGTTATAGGCCTGTTTAGGTAATTAATCTGATCTTCATTTAATTTTAGTAGATGGTACCTGTCCAGAAAGCTGTCCATTTCTTCTAGGTTTTCCATTTTTGTGGAATACAGATTTTCAAAATATGATCTGAAAATTCTGTGTATTTCCTGGGTGTCTGTTGTTATGTCCCCCTTTTCATTTCTGAATTTGTTGATTTGAACACTCTCTCTCTCTGTTTTATGATTAGTTTGGCTAAGGGCTTATCTATCTTGTTAATTTTCTCAAAGAACCAACTCTTAGATTCATTTATTCTTTGTATTGTTTTTTTTGTTTCAATTGTATTGATTTCAGCTCTAAGTTTGATTATTTCCTGCTGTCTACTCCTTCTAGGTGAGTTTGCTTCTAATTGTTCTAAGGCTTTCAGCTGAGCTGTTAGGTCTCTAGTGTGGGATTTCTCTAGGTTTTTCATATAGGCATCTAGTGATATGAATTTTCCTCTTAAGACTTCTTTCATTGTGTCCCACAAGTTTGGATACGTTGTGGATTCATTTTCATTAAATTCTAGGAAGACTTTGATTTCTTTCTTAATTTCTTCCTTGACCCAGAGATGGTTCAGTTGAGTAATGTTTAGTTTCCATGAGGTGGTAGGCTTTCTTTGAGTTTTGATGTTATTGAACACTAAATTTAGATCCTGGTGGTCCAATATGTTAAAAGGGATTATTTACATTTTTTGTATCTGTTGATATTTGCTTTATGACCAATTATGTGGTCAATTTTGGAGAAAGTTCCATGAGGAGCTGAAAAATATCTATATTCCTTTGCACTTGGGTGGAAGCTTCTGTAGATATCTATTAAATCCATTTGCCTCATAAACTGTTTTAGACTCCTTATTTCTCTGTTGAGCCTCTGTCTGGTTGATCTATCCAGGGTTTAAAGTGTGGTATTTAATTCTCCCACTATTAAGGTGTAAGAATTGATGTGACATTTGAGCTTTAGCAGTGTTTCTTTTACATAAGTACGTGCCCTTATATTAGGGGCATAAATATTAAAGATTGAAATTTCCTCTTCACCAATTTTTCCTGTGATGAATAAGTAGTGACCATCTTGGTCCCTTTTTATTGCTTTTAGCTTAAAGTCTACTTTGTTAGATATTAGGATTGCAACCCCGGCTAGAATCTTAGGACCATTTGAATGGAGAATCTTTTCCCAACTCTTTATTCTAAGTCTGTGTCTGTCCTTGCAGTTGAGGTGTGTTTCTTCAAGGCAACAGAAGGATGGCTTCTGTTGTTGTATCCATCTTGTTAGTGTGTGATGTTTTATAGGCGAGTTGAGTCCATTGATATTAAGGGAAAATAGTGATCATTGATTGATATTTCCTGCCATTTTTCATGTTAACTTGTTTATATTTCCTTTCTCTGGAGTATTCTTCTGTGGAATTATTGATTGCTTGTGATTTTGTGGGTGTATCTGGGGTCTTTATGTTGGAGTTTTCCCTCTAATACTCTCTGTAGTGCTGGATTGGTAAATAGATATTCTTTCAGTCTGACTTTGTCATGAAATATCTTGTTTACTCCATCTATGGTGATTGATGATTTTGCAGGATATAGTATTCTAGTTTGGCAGCCATGCTCTTTTAGCGTCTGTATAACTTCTGACCAAGTCCTTCTAGCTTTCATCGTTTCCATTGAATAGTCAGGTGTTATTCTGATGGGCCTGCCTTTATATGTAAGTTGGCCCTTTTCTTTTGCAGCTCTTAAAATTTTTCCTTTGTTCTGTATGTTTTGTGGCTTGATTATTATGTGGTGCGCTGACTTTTTTGGTGGGTCATATCTATTTGGTGTTCTGTAAGCTTCTTGTATCTTTTCATTCTTCAGGTAGGGAAGTTTTCTTCTATGATTTTATTGAAAACATTATCTGTGCCTTTGAGCTGGTATTCTTCTCCTTCTTCTATTCCTATTATTCTCAAATTAGGTCTTTTCATGGTGTCCTATATTTCCTGAACATTTTGTGTTATGGCTATTTTCTTTGACTGATATATCTATTTGAGCTACTGAGTCTTCTACTTCAGAGATTCTATCTTCCATCTCTTGAACTCTGTTTGTTATGCTCTTATCTGTGGTTCCAGCTTTGTTCTTCAGGTTTTCTATTTCCATCTTTGCCTTATTTTGTGCCTTTTTTATTGCTCCAATTTCAGCTTTTAGTTCCTGGCATGTTTCTTTCATAGATTTGTTCATCTCTTCCAATTTTTTGTTTGAATTTTCTTCTATTTCTTTAAGGCCATTTTTCACATCTTCTTTGAGAGTTTCGATGATCCTCAAAAAGGAATTTTTGGTGATGCTTCCTTCTGTTTCCTCTTCATTGCTCACTTCAGGTCTTATATTTGTAGGATCACCACTTTCTTCTGGAGTTACCTTGTTGTTCTTTATATTATTATGTAAGTTTTTGCACTGTCGTTCTGCCCATGACTTTAGTGGTTCACGATTACGTGGCTCCTGGTCAGTTGTGCCACTTGGGCTTGTGTGCCTCCTGTGACCTCTGAGGAAAAGGGAAAAGTACTTCTGCACTGTGCAGGGGACTGAATTTCAAGTTTTCAATCTTTATCTCTTTGACCATTTAGAGGCAGGGTGGCGGCTGTGCAAACTCCCTCAGCAGCAGCTGGGGGGCCATGACAGGCAGAGATTATCTCTGCCTGCTCCAGGGTGTTCTGGGACAAGCTCTGCAGAAAGCACCCGGTCCCGGATTCAGAACTGGGACCGAAGTGAGCTCAAGTCTCCTCTCCCTGGCAGGGATAAGGGCACTGGGGTCTGCTGACCCCTCCTCACCTCTTGGCAGGGTTTGAGTCTGTCCTACAGGGTTCACAGTCCTTATCTGATCACTCAGTTGGGGGTGGGTAGCCGTGTAAATTCCCTTAGCAGCAGCTTGGGTGACCATGACAGGCAGAGTTTATCTCTGCCTGCTCTAGAGAGCACTGGGACACGCTCTGCAGCAGCTTTGTTTCTTTTACTACTTCCTGCTGTCAAAAGACGATGATGATCTCATGGGGTTTTGAAGCTGGATCATCTCAACTGGCCATCTTGGAAGCTGAGCTTCCTATCAGAGAATTTCAGGTGGCCTTGGCAAATGGAACCACATTTGCCTAGAACCAATCCACAGGTTTTGATCTTCTGTGGAGACAAAAGCAGAAACTCTTTTCCCAAGTAAGATATTCTTATAAACAGATTTCAAAGTCAAGATATCTTTAAAGTATATGTATTTGTTTAACTTATCAGCCTTAGCAATCAATTGTCTCTCTGCAATTAGCTCATTAAAAGTTAAAAAATTAAAAGAAAATGCAATAACCCTAATCCAAACTCTCTGTTTATCTGCCATCATTTGTGGTTTTTTATCTTTATTTCCTATTTCTCTTTCTTAAAGGACTTTCTTTACCATCTTTTTTTCTCTCTCTCTCTGAAGCTTATGCGTATTTTATATACATTGTTCCCTGTTTAGAGTTTTGAGAGTCTAAATCTGTTTTATTGAGAATTCTTAATCATTTTCCAACCCAAAGAGCTTTTAAAATGTCGGTATCACTTTAATTGCTGACTCTGCCCCTTTTGGTGCCTTTTCAATATGGCAGAGGAACCCACTGCATCTCTGCCCCTGCCAGCAACTGGTGCGGACTCAGGAAATGCTGCTACCAGAAAAACCATTTTTAACTCTGTTTCCTTTCTGTTCAATATAAGCAGAAACCTTAAATCAATCACACTTATGCCAGGCCTTCCGTGAAACCTATGAGTTTAAGCCATGTGCCACAGACGTGCCATTTTTAAGTTCAAGCCTGAACACCACGCTGTCTCTGTACCATAAATCAATTCAAATAAGCAATTCAGAAAGCTGCTTTTGGCTCTGTTTCAGTGCTCTAGAATGCTCTTTAGTTTTTTAAACTTTCTCAAGCTTGGGTGTTCGGGCCCACCCAGGGACACCATCTGTTGAAGGTTTTCCAGGGCCATTTGGGCCTGGTGGTTTTGTAACCTGGTCCGCAGTGGAGGTTTGGAACCTGGTCCACGCGGTAGCTTTTGTCCCCCAAAGAAATGAATCAGACACTTATGTACTTTATACTGTTTGGCCCATGTCTTAAGCTCATTACTAGCTAGTTCATTCATCTTAAATCAACCCATTTCTGTTAATCTTCCCACCACGTGGCTCAGCCCATGGTTCAGCCCATGGCTCAGCCCGTACCTCTACATGTTCCTCCTTCGGGGGTCAGATGGCTACTGACTAACTCCGCCTTTCTCCTACCTGTTTGCCCTCTGATTCTCCACCCACTTCTACAGTGCTGTACATAGGCCAAAACAGTCCTTTTTTTTTTTTTTTTTTTTACAGCATACAGAGAACATTTCCACCACAGTTATTCACAGGACTGTGCCTTGCTTTCACCTTTCAGCTGGTTGCTTATTAGAGTCTCAACAGCCCAAGCCCTCCTTCCTGCAGCTCAGTTACCAATAGTACCTCAAAAAATTCTGTAGATTTCTCTAGCCTGGCCATACAAGTCACCTTCAGTATTTGAACTTAACTCCCTGCAGGTACATTTCAATCTAAAATTGTTCCCATTCCCCAACCCAGAGTCTTCAACTCCACCATCTGATCTGGCTCTCCTGGGTGTGTTTTTAATGGTTCTCCAGCATTCATGAAAAATCAGAATAGCCTCATATTTTTCACATTAAAAAAGTCCTGCTTAGCTAACTTTTTTCCAGTAAACAACTAGATAATTCCTATTTCCTCTTTGGCCAAACCCTCTCATTAGCTGATGATCTCATGAATTCTGAAAAGGATTCATCTGTGATTTTGTTAATTTGGAATCTTGCCTCTTCCTCCATTTAATATAATCTCCCAGTTGATTTTCAGTCTAAGGCATAGAGACCTCACCCACCATTCCAACCTGATACCCATAGCGAAGGAAATAGCAATCACATATTTTGGGATCCCACTTCCTCCTTCTCTCCTCATTTGTTTTTCAAAACATTTATCGTAAAATGCATCTGTGGTATTTTTGAGACCAGAAAGTAGGATTTGTAACAGCTCATATTCCTGTTGCAACAGCAGAATGAAAAGACCACAGAAGTTTCCTGTGACTGTGCAGCAGCCCACCTGAGGTTTTGTAGTGACTCAGAAAATTGAGACTGTCTCCGTGAATCATGTAGTCAGGGCAACCGCAGGGCTAATCTCGCTCATTCCTTGACTGCTGAGGATAAAGAAAACATCTGGTTGGAGACAATTCTTTTACATAAGCAAGCAGGGTCTTCTGGTTAAATTCTGGGGTCCCTTTGGAGACTCAGCCTACATCTCACATGCACAGAAGGTACATGAACATGTTCCTTGAAGACGTCTCAGTTCTGAACTTAAGTTTATTACAAGTAAGTCTGATTGATAGCAAAACCAACAAATTGAAAACATGAGTGGGTATCTTCCATGATTACGCTGAAGACATCATAAATCAAAGAAGGCAATAAGTGACCAGGCTTCTTCTAGCCAGGTCCACTTCAGTGAGGCAGCACTTGTAAAGACAATACAGCCCAGCTAAGTGGTGGCTTCTCAAGACTTGCTTGGGGGGCTGGTAAGATGGCTCAGCGGTTAAGAGCACCGTCTGCTCTTCCAGAGGACCCGGGTTCGATTCCCAGCACCCACATGGCAGCTAACAACTGTCTGTAGTTCCAGTTCCAGGCAAACACCAAGGCAAATAAATAAATTAATTAATTAAAAAAAAAAAAAGACTTGCTTGGTTTCATGGGGTAGTCGTCACTACCATTAGACATGGATAAAATCCAGGCCAAGTGTGATGGCCTGACCGTAAGCCACGTACACTCTCAATTGCCAATATGTTAGATTAACATCCAGTCTTCAAACTTGTGAGAACTAGCCACTGTCCACTGAGAAAAAGGAACTCCTGAGCAAAGGAAACAGGCTCCCAGACCTCGTCAGCAGAGAGAAAGCACAGCTAAGTCTTACAGACCTCTTCAGTTGCTGAATACCCCATAAACCTGTTCCTAGTCAGGATGAGAACCCTTAATCTGAAAATACAAAATGCTCTGAAACCTAAGACATTTGGAATATTGACAGGACAGAGAAAACAATTCTTAGACTTTAAAATACTCCACACTTTAGATTTTTGGATTAGGACGTTCATTAGTAAAGTCTATTTGAGCATTCCAACATCCTGAAAGAGACCGAAATCTGAAACATGTCTGACTTCAAGCACTCAGATAAGGGATACACAATCTGTATTTCTAAAAATTCAGTCCTGCCAAAGAGAAGAAGCTGAAAGTCTATTTTTGCATACAGATCTAGGACAGGCTATTACTCTGACTTTAGCAATAGTGTTAGTGTAGCTGTTTTCTTTCTGGACCCAATTAGACACTTAGAATTATCCCCCAACAGTTATTATTCCCCAATGAGTCCCAAACACATGCCATATAGTGCAGCACTTCAAAGGAGAGGCAAATCAGTACACACCCCTGCAGGAGAGGCAGGATGAGCAGAAACTGCAGGCTATGCTCTCTCTTACAAATGGATGCCTGGCCACAGTTTATATTTATGGTTGCTGTCTACTGGCCTCCATTGCACATTGTCATAACCTCAGCTGGGCAGAGCTCTTCAAGTCATCAATGGCTTGACTTTCATCTCTAAAAGTATTGAGTACCATAGGGAATACCTTAGGTTCTATACTCACCCCTAAAGGTTCCCATCGTGTAACAGCACCCCACTAGCCCATGAGAACAGTATCAAAGGCAACTTTGTAATCCCCTAAAAGCAGCAAGGGTCTCAAACGCCAGGAGGTCACCCTGGGTGATAATTCAAAGAAAACCTTCCTGTATAGGAACATTCCATTCAAAGTGTTATGACTCTAAAACACCATCAAGCCCAGTCAGTTGTAGGAAAATAAAGCACATTTCTCTTCATCTGAGTCATAAGAAAAATAGTGTAGGAATTTTCTCAAAACCTCCTTGCTTGTTTTCTGAGCATGTATGCACTCTAAAAAAACCAAATGAACAGGAGCAAAAGCTGCTGCATCCCACACAGGTCCTCTGTTCTTAGTGGAAATGGTCTGGCCCTACTGGGGTAGAGTTTTCTATGAAGCATCACACCATTTATGACGCGCACATCTTCTGTACAATACAAAGAACATGTGCTCAAGTCAGTGGCCGCTGTCACACTCCACTTCTTCTCTTACTGGAAGCCAGGTCCTCATTTAAGAAGGTGGGATATTGCAAAGAGTGGGCATTCAGGAAGTCCACGGATGCTGCTGGAATAAACTTGGCACCATAAACAATGAAGCTGAACCTATACCAACAATTGTTTACATTCATGACAGTAAAGACCATTAGCAGATACCACATCCTGTTATATCTGAGGCTCAAGGGAACTTTGGGACAAAACACTCTTGAATCTTCCAAAGAACAAAATCAAAATTGAAATAAAAATTTATACTGCAGGCAAAAGAAATTTAGGTCTTGGAATTTGAGAAATACGGGATGTGCTTTAAATAATCTGTGGTTTCCCTCAAGAGAACATTTCAAAAATGTACAAGTGTTTTGTGTATTGGTTCATTCACCAAAAAAATTACAGGTTACAAAACAATGTGTGTGTGTGTGTGTGTGTGTGTGTGTGTGTGTGTGTGTGTGTAGAAGTACAGAAAATTGTAGTTTGGGGCTAGGGACAAAACCTTAGTGGAGAATTTGCATATAGCAAATACCTGAGTTGGGAAGAGCCAAAGAGATTCCCAGGCAGTGGCCATAATGGGTAAGTGAATGAACTCTGGTCTTGACCTTGAGGAAATCTGACATATACGAAGTGTGATCATGACCAACTTCTACTATGCGAAATGTAATAAATAAAGTCTTTGTTATAGACAAAGATAACACTCATGAAAAGATAATATAAATAAGGCTACATAATAGACAAGGGTAGCCCAGGGTTAGGGTTAGGTAAGATGATATGGGTTGGCGCTTTATCATTATCCAAGGAATACTCAGCTCCTGCGACTTACCTAGAGAAAATTCTTCCTTCTATGGAGTTTCTCAGTGTGGCAGCAAACCCAAGTATTGTGAGAGATGCTGAGATTTTCTCTATCATGTGTGTACAAGAGGGCTTGAGTGGTCTGGTGGTGGGGGGCAGAGGAAGATGGAGGAAAGCCACAGTGGGCCACAAAGGAAGAGCAAGCAGGCAGTGTGCTCCAAAGGGCAGCAACTCAAGATGCTAAAGATGAGTAGCAGTTAAATTAGGAAGTTAAAATATGTGGAGCAATGCTGTAACTTAAAAAATAAGAGAACTGAAGTAGAAAGCTGTCTGAGAGCAAATCCTGAGCATACAAGGGCTCAGAGGTTTCTGTTCAGCTAAATGATAACATTTGAAACAGTGTCACTTTATACAAAGTTACCATAACATGACCTTGCTCACATTAGAGGTATTTCAGTACTTGTACTAAAACAATCACATATCTAAATTTTAAAAATCTGAGTGTTTAGTATCTAGGATTCACAATTACTTCATAGTTTACTACAAAGCTGGTCACTTTTGATGACTTGTTGAGCAGATATGCTACTAGTCTGCCACCTAGCAGTTCCTCTCACAAAGCCAGAGGCTGCGAACCATCTGTGACATAAACCAAGAATGCCACAAGCAATTCCTTTCTCTTTCTTTCTCCATGTTCTACCCTAGATCATTTTTTTTCTGAAGGACTCCCAGCCTCCTATATCCAGGCCACTTCCCAGTCCTACACTTCCCAGCTCAGAGACACTGATGAGCACAGGACCCTAAAGTCACAGATCACTTTTGGCTGCAGAGGTAGGGGTGCTATTCTGTCAGGGACACCCTAGGCGGGTCTCACAAGGTCAAGAGACCTCCTTCTACTTAAACAATAGCATATTATTGGTCATTACTACATGATAACCGGAGACACCTTCCTAACTGACAACAAAAGCTGAAACAAGAAAGCAAGCAAGCTGGGTTCTCTTAGGGGCTTCTTGCTTCCTCCAAAGGAAATCTGAGTTAGTAGAGCTGTCTGATGGATATGGATTGTAAAGATAGGTAATGAAAATACCTCATTTCTGCACTTCCTATCCGTCCTAAGCACAGGGTCTTGCTCCTGCAGACCAGACTGCTATTGCCAGGTTTTCAGTGTGCCTGTATTGACTGGTTTTGCAAAATACACATTGAACAAAGGACTCATTGTCAAACCCCTTTTCTAAGTTATTCAAGAGCTATTTTGAGAATGTTAGGAAAATTCCATTTTCAGATATGTGTTTCCCCCAAGGAACTTGAGAGGCAATTATCAAATTGTATTGGTACACTATGTTTTCTACACATTTTACAGCCGGTGTTTCCATTAGTGAAACCAACTAGAACAGCCAAAGAAATACTTCAGAGAGACAGCAGAATGTTAATATCAACTAATGAGACTAATTCCTTTATTCATCTGTTGGCTTTTTCCAAGGCCATCTAATCAACAACACTTTCAGAAAAAACAAAACAAAACTATTATGTTGTCATCCTTTTAGTAAATAAATCCTGAGAAATTAGCTTTGAAAAATAGCAGAAGATATATCTAGGTGGCCAGGTACACCATTTTAATCCGTCTCGTTTACCTGGGCTCATTTAAAAATAAATAAAAACAAAAACAAAACAGCAGCACATACCTTTAATCTCAGAACTCTGGAGGCAGAGGCAGGCAGATTTCTCTGAATTATAGGCCAGCTTTGTCTACATAAAGAATTCTAATCAAGCCATGGCTAGTGAGAACCTGTGTTAAAAACGAATTAACTAATTATGTAATTAAAAACAGGTAGCTCAGTTCCTTAATGAGAGAAAGGATGCTTGAAACATTTATCTCTTCAACTCTACCTTAGTTTGGACTGTGTCTTTGAACTGGAAGTGTTTCCATTGGTTTTTCCATCACTTCAAAGGCTGGATGTTCTCACAATGTTACTCTAAACTTTATATGAGTTTTATAGAGTATGTTATCACTTGCAGACACTCTTCTTTTTAAATATTGTTCTGAATGATTTAAGTTTATCTCATAAAATGTTTATTATGCACTGTTGAATGTTAAGACTCCTTTTATGCCAACCTCTCTGAACAGTGCAGACAACATTGTTGCTCTGCTAGGATTTCTGATATCCTTTTGTGCTCTTGCTCAGTTTCTCTGGGACTAAATTCTTCTAACTTGCTCATGAGATATCTTCAGAGAACTTCCCTTGGCCAAATGGGAAAGCTTTCCCACAGAGAAGCAAGACTGGGGGTATTTGGAAGTTCAAATTTCCCAGGGAGAATTCATGAGCTACAGCCTCCCCAAACAGGAACACCTAGTGCCTTCTGGGTAGCTAGTCACATTTAACTCTCAAGGTCTCCTATTTGGGCCAGGCAGAACTGGGACATACATGGTGGTAGTCTAGATCCTTGTTTTTCTTTTCCGCACTTCCCAGCATGTCTCCTGTCGAAGTACTTTGTTATAGATCACCGCATGATGATTCTCACTCATACCTGACTTCTGTAGTAACATAAGAGAGCTGAATTGTCACCCTTTAAAAGTAACTCATCCAAAGTGCTGGTCTGTTGCAACACTGCCCTGATGCAGGACTTCGTGGGCGATGCCATCCTTCCCAGGCACATCCTGACACCTCACCATGATGTTTATGCTTCTCTTTGGTCTTGTCATATGTGCCCTCATGTCCTCATACTTTAGCCTCACTGGACTTTCCTAAGTTCTTTTATCTCTCTGTTTATTGCTCACATACTTCTTTGTCTAAGGCAATCTTATCCATCATATCTTTTAACATTAGATCTCTCCTTCACTGCCACATGCTCACTAGTAAAATTCATGAGCTTGCTCCTCTGTCTACCCTTCTCACTAGTGTTTGAGTGCTTCATGGTGTCAAGGCCTGGCCTCACTTCCTGGTAAAGTACAAGGTACAGGCTGGTGCCTTTGTCAGACTTAGATGAGTGAGTGACCACAGGGAAGGTAAAATAGAACACTAACTTAACAGGTCAGTGAAGGGCCAATCTACAAAAAATATCCTCGAGGCCACAAACTGGAAAGTTCCCTCCAGAGCCTTCAGAAAAACCATCTGTGTGGTCTTCTGTGTAGGAAACATAAGCAAAATATACTGTCTTTTTTTTACCAAAGAGTTAAGTAAACAAAACTCCACTGAACAAATAATTGTAAAGAAGCTACTGGCAGAAATTCAAATTTCTCTGAGGTCAAATCAAAATATATGCTCATGTTTCAAGTTTCCCTGTAAACTGTGTTAGCCAGTGGCATAAGAATGTAAGACCAATGCCTGCCAGCAGAACTGCACACCTCCCTGGATTCTGCCTCTCTATGACCCTTTTCCAAGCTCATAGTCTCAGCTAGACCCTAGCCCTGTTTCTGGATGTCCCCCCACACCTCAAAAGTCTCCCATCAATCAGGCCCAGGTCACACAAGTGAGTGACCCACTTGCCAGCAGAACTGCATTCCATCCTGGATACTGTCTTCCATAGCCCTGTCCCAGGCCCATACTGTCCCTGGCCCTGCTGCTGCTGAGCATTGCCCCAACCCCAGCAGACTTCTAACACTGACGCACAGTCCACAGTAGCCACAAATGTCCTCACCAATCAAAGAGGGGCCCTTTCCCAGAACTTCAGCAGACTCTATATGTCAAGACACAGTCAGTACCAGTTAGAAGAACAGACACTAGAACAGTCTGTGGAATAACAGGCCCAAGTACAGTCCACAGCAGCACTATCAGAAGCCAGGCTGGTCCTGGGTACCACAGAAAAAGTCTTGGGCTTTACTGGAGGCCAGTACGTATCTAGAGACTCATGAAGACTAAGGCTTTTCCAGAGGCCAGATCTATTCAAAGGACCCAAGGCACACAACAGAGACACTCTGCTAGGCTTGAAAATTCAACAGTAACCAGAACCTTTGACCTCTTAGGCCAAAAGACCAGAGAGGAAACAGAAATCAAGGAACAAAACACACATTCAACAAAGACAAACACAGGATTCAACACCTAGACCAATAATCATCCCAAATCCAGATGCCTAAATGCCAATATAATAATGCAGTCATTAACAGAAATGGCAATATGTCACCACCAGAGCCCAGCTATTCTATGAAAACAAGACCTGAACATTCAAACACATCCGAAGCACAAGAATATAACCTTATAAATAACTTTATGAAGATGATAGAGGTCCTTACAAAGAAAATGAGAAAAGGGGTTCCAGTTCCAGTTCTGGGACTGGGTGCTGTCTGCAGAGCATGTCCCAGCGCACTCTGGAGGAGGCAGAGATAAACTCTGCCTGTCATGGTCCCCCCAGCTGATGCTGAGGGAATTCGCATGGCTACCCACCTCCAACTGAGTGATCAGATAAGGATTGGGGACCCTGAAGGAAAGACTCAGACACCACCCAGAGGTGAAGAGGGGTCAGCAGGCCTGAGCGTCTGTATCCCTGCCAGGGAGAGGAGAGTTGAGCTCCCATCAGTTCTGGTTCCCGTTCCAGGACCGGGTGCTGTCTGCAGAACATGCAATCTGGAGCAGGCAGAGAAAAACTCTGCCTGTCATGGTCCCCCCAGCTGCTGCTGAGGGAGTTTGCACAGCTGCCACCCCGCCTCCAATTGGTCAAACAGAGAAAGATTGAAGACTTGAAATTGAGTCCCCTGCACAGTGCAGAAGTAGTGATTGAGCAGACCTTTTCCTCTGAGGTCACAAAGGACACACAAGTCCGAGAACCACAACTGACCAGGAGCCACCTATTCGTGAACCACTAAAGCCATGGGCAGACACCAGTGCAAAAACTTACATAATAATGTAAATAACAACAAGGTAACTCCAGAAGAAACTGGCAATCCTACAAGTACAAGACCTGAACTGAGCAATGAAGAGGAAACAGAAGGAAGCAACACCAAAAATTCCTTCTTGATGATCATTGAAGCTCTAAAACAAGATATGAAAAATAGCCTTAAAGAAATAGAAGAAAATACAAACAAAAAATTGGAAGAGATGAACAAATCTATGAAAGAAACATGCCAGGAACTAAAAGCTGAAATGGAAGCAATAAAAAAGGCACAAAATGAGGCAAAGATGGAAACAGAAAACCTGAAGAAAAGAGCTGGAACCACAGATACAAGCATAACAAACAGAGTTCAAGAGATGGAAGATAGAATCTCTGAAGTAGAAGACTCAGTAGCTCAAATAGATATATCAGTCAAAGAAAATAGTAAAACTAAAAAAGCCATAACTCAAAATGTTCAAGAAATCTGGGACACCTTGAAAAGACCTAATTTGAGAATAATAGAAATAGAAGAAGGAGAAGAATACCAGCTCAAAGGCACAGATAATGTTTTCAATAAAATCATAGAAGAAAACTTCCCTAACCTGAAGAATGAAATGCCTATAAAGATACAAGAAGCTTACAGAACACAAAATAGATATGACCCACCAAAAAAGTCAGTGTGCCACATAATAATCAAGCCACAAAACATACAGAACAAAGAAAAAATTTTAAGAGCTGCAAAAGAAAAGGGCCAACTTACATATAAAGGCAGGCCCATCAGAATAACGCCTGACTATTCAATGGAAACGATGAAAGCGAGAAGGACTTGGTCAGAAGTTATACAGACGCTAAAAGAGCATGGCTGCCAAACTAGAATACTATATCCTGCAAAATCATCAATCACCATAGATGGAGTAAACAAGATATTTCATGTCAAAGTCAGACTGAAAGAATATCTATCTACCAATCCAGCACTACAGAGAGTATTTAGGGGGAAAACTCCAACATAAGGACCCCAGATACACACTCGAAATCACAAACAATCAATAATTCCACAGAAGAATACTCCAGAGAAAGGAAATACAAACAAGTTACCACCAAAAATGGCAAGAAATATCAATCAATGATCACTATTTTCCCTTAATATCAATGGACTCAACTCGCCTATAAAACATCACACACTAACAAGATGGATACAACAACAGAAGCCATCCTTCTGTTGCCTTCAAGAAACACACCTCAACTGCAAGGACAGACACAGGCTTAGAATAAAGGGTTGGGAAAAGATTTTCCAGTCAAATGGTCCTAAGAAACAAGCAGGGGTTGCAATCCTAATATCTAACAAAGTAGACTTTAAGCTAAAAGCAATAAAAAGGGACCAAGAGGGTCACTACTTATTCATCACAGGAAAAATTGGTCAAGAGGATATTTCAATCTTTAATATTTATGCCCCTAACATCAGGGCATCTACTTATGTAAAAGAAACACTGCTAAAGCTCGAATCCCACATCAATTCTTATACCTTAATAGTGGGAGACTTAAATACCACACTTTAAACCCTGAATAGATCAACCAGACAGAGGCTCAACAGAGAAATAAGGAGTCTAAATGAGGTTATGATGCAAATGGAGGTCATAGATATGTACAGAACCTTCCACCCAAAGGCAAAGGAATATACATATTTCTCAGCTCCTCATGGAACTTTCTCCAAAATTGACCACATAACTGGTCATAAAGCAAATATCAACAGATACAAAAAATGTAAATAATCCCTTGTAACATATTGGACCACCAGGGCCTAAAGTTAGAGTTCAACAACATCAAAACTCAAAGAAAGCCTACCAACTCATGGAAACTAAACATCATTCAGCTGAACCATCTCTGGGTCAAGGAAGAAATTAAGAAAGAAATCAAAGTCTTCTTAGAATTTAATGAAAATGAATCCACAACGTATCCAAACTTGTGGGACACAATGAAAGCAATCTTAAGAGGAAAATTCATATCACTAGATGCCTATATGAAAAACCTAGAGAAATCCCACACTAGAGACCTAACAGCTCAGCTGAAAGCCTTAGAACAATTAGAAGCAAACTCACCTAGAAGGAGTAGACAGCAGGAAATAATGAAATTTAGAGCTTAAATCAATACATTTGAAACAAATAGAACAATACAAAGAATCAATGAATCAAAGAGTTGGTTATTTGAGAAAGTTAACAAGATAGATAAGCCCTTAGCCAAACTAATCATAAAACAGAGAGAGAGTGTTCAAATCAACAAAATCAGAAATGAAAAGGGGACATAACAACAGACCCCCAGGAAATACAGAGAATTTTCAGATCATATTTTGAAAATCTGTATTCCACAAAAATGGAAAACCTAGAAGAAATGGACAGCTTTCTGGACAGGCACCATCTACTAAAATTAAATAAAGATCAGATTAATTACCTAAACAGGCCTATAACCCTTAAGGAAATTAAAGCTGTCATTAAAAACCTCCCCAAAAATAAAAGCCCTGGTCCAGATGGTTTCAGTGCCGAATTCTACCAGACATTCAAAGAAGAATTACTACCATTACTCCTCAAACTATTTCACACAGTAGAAATTGAAGGAATATTGCCAAATTCCTTTTATGAGGCCACAATTTCCCTAATACCCAAGCCACTCAAAGACACAACAAAGAAGGAGAATTACAGACCAATTTCCCTCATGAATATTGATGC
>PVIH01014819.1:0-18117 GCA_004025045.1 Sigmodon hispidus
GGGCATGGTCAGTCAAAGTGGTCGTAGACAATCAAAGTTGGTGTGGCTGGTCAAAGAGGGTGTGGTATTGGGTGGGCATGGTCAAACTGGTCATGCCGAAAGTTGGCTTGTTTTATTAAAGTATTGATGGCCTGGTGTGAGTGTGGTCTGTCAATTTGTCCATGGCATGTAGTGGCCGTGGTCAATAAAATTGTCCGTGGGCAGTTAAAGTGGCTTTATTCAGACAAAGTAAGCGTGGCTTGGTGTGGGCATGGTCAGAAAAAGTGGCTGTGACCCGGTGTGGCCATGGACATTCAAACTGACTGTGGCCAATCAAAGTGTACGTGGCTTTGTGTGGTCATTAACCAGCAAAGTGGGCATGGCCAGTAAAATATTTATGGTCAGTCAAACTGGGCGTAGTCTGTCAACGTGGGCATGACCATTCAAAGTACGTCTTTTCAGTTACTTACATGTGGTCTGTCAAAGTGTTCATGGTATTGTGTGGGCATGGTCAGTCAAAGTGCTCGTAGCCAATCAAAGTTGGTGTGGCTGGTCAAAGAGGGTGTGGTATTGGGTGGGCATGGTCAAACTGGTCATGCCGAAAGTTGGCTTGTTTTATTAAAGTATTAATGGCCTGTTGTGTGCGTGGTCTGTCAATTTGTCCATGGCATGTAGTGGCCGTGCTCAATAAAATTGTCCTTGGGCAGTTAAAGTGGCCATATTCAGACAACGTAAGTGTGGCTTGGTGTGGGCATGGTCACACAAAGTGGCTGTGTCTCAGTGTGACTGTGGTCATTCAAAGTGGCCGTGGCCAGTCAAAGTGGGCATGGCTAGGTCTGGGCGTGGTAAGTCAAACTGGGTGTGGCAAATCAAAGTGGGTATGGCCCGTCAAAGTGGAGAGTATAGGAAGTAACGTTTCTTAATGCTCTGTGTAAGAAAATGTGTGTATAGATGCAGAAGAGAAAAACACATGTGTTGAGACGAAGCAAGGAAGCAACATCTCTCTTAATGCTCTGTGTAAGAAAACATGAGTATTGAAGTTTAGAAGTAAAACATATGTCTTAGATTAAGAAGGGGAAGCAACAACTCTCTTAATGCTCTGTGTAAGAAAACATGTGTATGGGCTCTGAAGATAAAAACGACTGTGTTTAAACAAGGAGAGGGCACAACATCTATAATGCTCTGAGTAAGAAAACATGTGTATTGTCGCTGCAGACAAAAATACATGTGTTCAAACGAGGAGAGGAACCAACATCTCTCTTTATGCTCTGTGTAAGTAAACATGTGTATTAATGCTGAAGAGAAAAACACAAGTGTTTAAACAAGTAGAGGACTCAACATCTCTCCTAATGCTCTGTGTAAGAAAACGTGTGTATCGATGCTGAAGACAAATTCAATTGGTTTCAAACAAGGAAAGGAAGCAACATCTCTCTTAATGCTCTGTGTAAAAAACTTGTGTATTGACGATGAGGAGAAAAACAAATGTGTTCAAAGGAATAGTGGAAACAACATCTCTCTTAATGCTCTATGTAAGAAAACATGTGTATTGACGCTGAAGAGAAAAACACATGTGTTTAAACAAGTAGAGGACTGAACATCTCTATTAATGCTCTGTGTAAGAAAACATGTGTATTGACCCTGAGGAGAAAAAGTCGTGTGAAAACTAGGAGTGGATGCAACATCTATCTTAATGCTGTTTGTAAGCAAATGTGAGTTTTGACGCTGAAGTGAAAAACATGTGTTCAAACTAGGAGGGGACGCACCATCTCCCTTAATGCTCTGGGTAGCAAAACGTGACTATTGATTTTGAAGAATAAAACACATCTTTTCAAATGATAGAGAAAATAACATCTCTATTAATGCTCTGTGGAAGAAAACTTGTGTTTTCCCACTGAAGCAAAAAACACTTGTGTTCAAATGAGGCCAGAAAAGGGCGTAGTCAGTCAATGTGCGCATGGTCAGTCTAAGTGGGTGTGTTCATTCAAGTTTGGCTTGTCTTGGTGTGGGCATGGAACAACAAAGTGGGCGTGGCCAGTCAAAGTTTGTATGATCAGTCAAATTGGGTGTGGTGTTTCAAAGTTGGCATGGACATGAAAAGTGTATGTGGCCAGTCAAAGTGGGCTTGTTTAATTAAAGTATTCGTGACCTGGTGTGAGCGTATTCAGTCAATGTGGGCCTGGCATGTTTTAGCCATGCTCAGTCAAAGTGTCCATTCCAGTCACAGTGGCCTTGTACAGTCAAAGTAAGTGTGCCTTGGAGTGGGCGTGGTCAGACAAAGTGGCTGTGACCTGCTGTAGTCCTGGTCAAAGTGTGCATGGCCAGTTGAAATGGGCTTGGTCAATTAAAGTGGTTGTGGCCTTGTGTGCGTGATCAATCATAGTGGGAGTGGCCTGTTGTGGTTGTGGTCATTCAAAGTGGCCGTTGCCAGTCAAAGTAGGTGTGGTTTGGTGTGTGCATGGTCAGTCAAATTGGGTGTGGTCAATCAAAGAAGGCTTAGCATGATGTGGCCATGGTCACAGTGGCCATGGACAGTCAAATTGGGAGAGTTCAGTTAAAGTGGGCCTGGCTTGGTGTGGGCATGTTCAGTCAACATTAGCGTGTCCAGATAACATCAGCAATATCAGTCAATGTGGGCATGACCAGTCCATGTTGGCATGGCTTGGTGTGGGCGTGGAATAACAAAGTGGACATGGCCAGTCAATGTTTATATGGTCATTCAAAATGGGTGTGGTCTGTCAACAAGTGTGTGGCCAGTTAAATTGTGTGTGTTTGGTCACTTGTGCGTTGTTGGTCAAAGAGTGCATGGTATTGTGTGGGCGTGGTGAGTCAAAGTGGTTGTGGCCAGTTAAAGTTCGCATGGCCGGTCAAAGTGGGCGTGTTATTGTGTGGAAGTGGTCATTCATAGTGGCCATGGCCAGTAAAATTGGGTGTAGTTTGGTGTGTGTGTGGTTAGTCCAAGTGGGTGTGGTCAATCAAAGAAAGCATGGCATGTTGAAGCCATGGTCAAAGTGTCCATGGACAGTCAAAGAGGGAGGGTTCTGTCAAAGTAGACGTGGCCAGTCAAAGTTGGCATGGCTGGTCAAAGTGGGCATGGTGAGTTAAACTGGACTTGGCGAAAGTGCGCTTGTTTAATTAAAGTATTCATGACCTGGTGTGAGCGTGGTCAGTCAATGTGTGCGTGGAGAGTCAAAGTGGTCTTATTCAGTCAAAGTAAGTATGGCTTGGTGTGGGCATGGTCAGACAAAGAGGTCCTGATCTGGTGTTGTCCATGGTCATTCAACGAGGCTGTGGCCAGTCAAAGTGGGCGTGGCTTGTTGTGACCATAGTAAGTCAAGGTGGGTGTGGCCAATCAAAGTGGGCATGGTCCGTCAAAGTGGAAAGTATAGGAAGTAACATGTTTAGTAATGGTCTGAGTATGAAAATGCAAATATCGACGCTGAAGATAAAAACACATGTGTTTAATCAAGGAGAGGAGGCAGCATCCCTCTAAATGCTCTGTGTAAGAGAGCTTGCTGATGTAGAAGAGAAAAACACATGTGTTCAAGTTAAGCAAGTGAGCAACATCTCTCTTAATGCTCTGTGTAAAACAGTGTGTGTATAAATACTGAAGAAAGAAACATTGTGATCAAACGAGGACAGAAAGCAACATCTCTAATAAGGCTCTGTGTAAGAAAACATGTGTATTGATGTTTAGGAGAAAAGCACATGTGGAAGATTAAGGAGAGGAAACAATAGCTCTCTTAATGCTCTGTGTAAGAAAACACATGTATGAGCACTGAAGACTAAAAAAACCTGTGTTTTAACAATGAGAGTGCTCAAAATCTCTAATATTTTGTGCAAAAAATGTGTGTATTGATGATGAAGACAAAAACACATGTGTTCAAACAAGGAGAGGAAGCAACATCTCTCTTAATGCTCTGTGTAAGAAAATGTGTGTATGGACGCTGATGAGAGAACCACATATTTCCAAACGAGGAGTGGAAGCAATATCTCTCTAAATGTTCTATGTAAGAAAACATGTGTATAGATGCTTAAGACAAAAACACATGTGTTCAGACAAGGAGAGGAAACATCTCTCTTAATGCTCTGTGAAAGAAAACGTGTGCATTGACCCTGAAGAGAAAACACATGTGTTTAAACAAGTAGAGGACTCAACAACTCTCTTAATGCTCTGTGTAAGAAAATGTGTGTATTGACGCTGAAGAGTAAAGGCGTGTGCAAACTAGGAGTGGAAGCAACATCTGTCTTAATGCTCTTTGTAAAAAAATGTGAGCATTGATGCTGAAGAGAAAAACATATGTGTTCAAAAGAGGAGAGGAAGCATTATCTCTCTTAATACTGTGTGTAAGAAAATGTTTGTACTGATGCTGAAGTGAAAGAATCCTGTGTTCAAACGAGGAGAGAAAATAACATCTCTCTTATTGCTCTGTATAAGAAAACATGTGTGTTGACATTGAAAATAAAATACATGTGTTCAAAAGAGGAGAGGAAGCAACATCTCTTTTTATGCTCTAAGAAAAGTTGTGTATTAACACTGAAGAGAAAAACATATGTGATAAAAGGAGAAGAGGAAACATCATCTCCCTTAATGCTCTGGATAGCAAAATGTGACTATTGATGCTAAAAAAAAAACCACATCTGTTCAAACGATAGAGGAAGCAACATCTCTATTAATTCTATGTGTAAGAAAACATGTGTATTGATGTTTAGGAGGTAAACACATGTGTTAGATTAAGGAGAGGAAGCCACAGTTCTCTTAATGCTTTGTGTAACAAAACATGTGCATGGGGGCTGAATAAAAACACCTGTGTTTAAAGAAAGAGAGTGCTCAACATCTCTAATGCTCTGTGTAAGAAAATGTGTGTATTGATGCTGAAGACAAAAACACATGTGTTCAAACAAGGAAGGGCTCCACATCTCTCTTAATGATCAGTGTAAGAAAATGTATCTAAAGTTCCTGAGGAGAAAAACAAATGTGTTCAAGCGAGGAGTGGAAGAAACTTCTCTCTTAATGCTGTATGTAAGAAATCATGTGTATAGGGGCTGAGGACAAAAACACATATGTTAAAATGAGGAGTCAGGAAACATCTCTCTTAATGCTCTGTGTAAGAAAAGTTGTTTATTAACACTGAAGAGAAAAGCACATGTGTTCAAAGGAGGACAGGAAGCACCATGTCCCTTAATGCTCTGGGTAGCAAAACGTGACTATTGATGTTGAAGAAAAAAACACATCAGTTCAAACGATAGAGGAAGCAACATCTCTATTAATGCTCTGTGAAAGGAAACGTGTGTTTTCCTGCTGAAGTGAAAAACACATGTTCACATGAGGCCAGAAGAGGGCGTGGTCAGCCATTGTGGGCATGATCAGTCTAAGTGGGTGTGTTCAGTCAAAGTTGGCGTGGCTTGGTGTGGGCATGGTGTGTAAAAGTGCGTGAGTGTGGCAAGCCGTTTTCTGGCCTGTAGAATGAGAACTCAAGACAAACATGATTAATCTCAGATCACACTTTATTGGATTACAGCTCAGTTGAGAATGGTGGTAAGAAGACACCAAGCCTGAAATGCAGCCTGCTTATATAGTGATGCTGAGATGTGTGACTGGTGCCCAATGTAATGCTTCTTTAGCATATAGCTTGTGATGGGTCCAAAGTAATAACTCATTAGCATATAACTGGTGATAGGTCCAAAGTACTACCTCAGTAGCACATTGAGGGATAACATAGGATAGGTCACTACTCGATGCCTAATTAGCATAAGTGGCAGAGATGCAATAGAAGGGGTCCAGCCAGTTGTGCATGGGCCAACCACACCCTATGTCTCCCCCTTTTTGATTTTCTAATGGCACAGGCAGGATATAGGCCATACAGGTGTTCACGTCATGATGTGCCCACCGCTCAAAGCCTGTTTTCTTCTGAGAAGATCCCAGAGATGCCTTCCTGCGTGCAAGGGCAGTGAGGGAGGCAGGGTGCAAAGGCCGTTTTAGAGGAGAATGATTCCCTATAGAGGTGCAATGGCAGCCAAAGCCTTTTTGTGCAAGGGCAATCATTATAAGGCACTAAGGGCAGAGAGCCAGGCTACACGGGAGTACCCTGCATCAACAGCCAAGAGTGCCTGAGTGAGTAGGACCTTTTCACGACATGCTCTGATGTGAATAAGGCAAACCAGCCAGAGGCAAAAAACAATCTTAAATAAACAGCAGACTGCAAAGGTTCCCACTCCCACCCAATCCTTGAAAAAGAAAAGTGCAGCAGTGAGCCAAGAAGTAAAGTCCCCAAGTGTAACAGGAACCAATCTTGTAGCATTCAAATGTGCAATCTGGAACCTTTGCTTGAGGATCATCTTTTTGGTCTCCATAGAATAATTCTCACGTTCCACCTGAAACAGGGGAAGACGGTCAGGGGTATCCATATCAGCAGCATCTTAAGAGTCATACTAAACACATCTCATCAATCTTGATGGCATCCAGACTGGCTCCTGATTCTGTGGAGAAACACATAAAGATCCCCTGGATCGAACGGCAACATGATCCGGGCCTCGCCATTGATTAGAAAGTACATCCTTCCACAAAACTTTGCCTTGTTTGTTGGGTCCTGACATCATATGACATTCGGCAATGGTTTCCTTTTTATCACTTAAATTTAGAAAATTTATAGTGAATAAAGCAAAAGAGAGCCTTTGTTTGGGGGAGCAATTCTCTGCTATTCCCCCTTTTTGTTTTTGCAGAAAGTCCTTGAGTGTATGATGTGCATGCTCTATTATCCTTTGCCTTTGTGGATTATAGGGCAGGCCTGTAATATGTTTCACTTGCATTTTGTGAACAAAATGAGGCAAAACTCTTAGATGCATAGGCTTGCCCTTTGTCTGTTTTCAGTGTATCGGGCTTGCCCCAAGCGGCCCAAGCTTCAAGGCACTGGGTAATGACATTGTGAACCCTTTCCCCAGAAAGAGGTGTAGTGTGCATTACCCCAGAACATGTACCAATGGAGACATGCACATACTGAAGCTTTCCAAAGGACTGAACATGGGTAACATCCATCTGCCAAATTTCAAGTGGATAAAATGCCTCTGGGATTAACCCCTACTTTCTGAGCAGGCAAGAATTGCACACAAGCAGAACAGCTTTTCTCAATATTCCTAGCTATCTCCCTAGAAATTTTAAATTTAGTTCTTAAAACAGCTGATGAAACATGGTATAAGCTATGAAACTCTCATGCTTGTGTTTCAGAATCCAATGCCACAAAAGCGCATGTCGCCAGATCAACCTGTTCATTGGCTTTTGCCATAGGACCAGGTAACATAGAGTGAGCTCAGATATGGGTAATATAAAAGGAATTGGATCGATGCAAAATCTCACCTCTTATTCCTGCTAAAAGTGAGGCTGCCATACTAGAGGGTTTAATATAGGAAACAATTTCTAAATTTTTAACATCATTCACCACATATGATGAATCAGACCAAATTGAAAGACTCAGGAAAACATTCAAAAACCTCTAAAACTAATTGGCATTCTACTATTTGGGGAGCATTTGGACAGCACTCAACAGTTACAGGTGAGCCTCCTTGCACCATTTAGGCTCCTTTGCAAGTCTTGGACCCATCCGTGTGGATGGTTAAGGCGTTGCTCAATGATTGCTCCCTTGTGATCCGAGGGAATACCACAGGCTGCTGAATTACAAATCTTAAAAGTAAACTCTTGGGCAAATGATTATCAATTGTACCAGAAAAGGCACAAACCAATATAACCCATTCTGAGGTAGTGGCAGCCAATATCTCTACTTGTTCTTTTGTATAAGTGAGTATAAGCCAGTCAGGTGTCTTGGCAAAAGATATAATAGATTGTTTATTGCCTAGTAATGCAACCTCAGCTGTCATGGATGGATACTGGGACAAGGTTCTCATCCATGTAGATTTAGAATGAATTTACAGTAGAGGCTTTTCTTACCAAAGAACACCAGTTGGAAAGCCTAAATTGGGGAGGATACACATCCAAATGGGCTTGGATTCATCTCAGGGCACCAACTGTTCCCTAGAAATTGCTTGCTCTACCTTTGGAAGTGCTATCTTAGACTCTGGGGTTAGTTGGCAAGGGAATTTAAGGTCTGGGTTTCCCTCTAAAATATCAAATAAGGGTTTAATCTCATAGTGAGTTAATTTCAAATATGGCTGAATCTAATTTATATCTCCAAGCAATGTTTGAAAATCATTTAAAGTCCTTAAGCTATTGGTCCTAATTTCTACCTTTTGTGGTCTAACATGGGCATTCTGAATAACAGCTCCTATAAATTCAATAGCTCCTATCTTCTATATCCTCTCCAGAGCAAAAAATGAATCTTTATCTTTTAATTTCTTGGTTAATAAACTAAACGTTAATTCTAATAATTTCATAGAAGGGCCTGCTTCCAGTTTTTCTTTAGAAAGAGGCCTCTGAGGTACCCATACAGGTGCAGTGGCCATCCGGCACTCTTTTGTACATTGCTCATAAACTAATTGCTTTACTAGTGGCAGTGCAGTGTCCACGTCACCAAAAATTTGTCCTTCTCCATACATTATGCGAGCAACAAAGTCAGAAAATGACTCAGTGCTGCCCTGTATTATTTTGGTTAGGTTCCCTGAGATCTTCCCCTTATTGGTGAGGGCTCACCAAGCCCTAATAATGATGGTGTTTATTTGAATATAAACTTCCACAGGATATGCTGTCTGATTATTTACCCATTGTCCTTGCCCTAACAGCATATCTGCACTCCATGCTGGCTGCCCATTGGCAGCATTCTCCTGGGCCTGACTATGTGCCAGATCAGTCACCATTGACTTCCAGTCCAAATATTGCCCAGGATTGAGACATGCTTTTTCTAAGGTACTCCAGTGACTAGGCATCATTGAAGATCTACTCAATGCCTCAAACTGTGCTACTGTAAAAGACATAGTAGTGCCATAAGTGCAGACAGTCTCTGCGAAGGGATTTCACTGTCTTCAAATCTAAAAGCTCGTGATGCCTTTGCCCCTGGTTATCTTGAAAAACTGGAAAAGCCAGTGGCACACTTGCACGCAGCTCATGCAGGACCTTCTTCCACACTTTTGTGTTGTCCGGTGGCTAAGAACAGATGCCCTCACAAGGCTGGCAATACGGATGGGTGGGGCAATAGGCACAGTATTGAAACAAATCATAATTACAGAATCCGCCCCCCTTGGCTGCTTTTAACCCATCTATCTCTCCACTGCTAGCAAGCAAAGCAGACTCAGAAAAAAACATTAATGAAGCAGCTCCTTAAGAGCCAAAAAAAATTGGACATGAGGTTAAAAACCTCATCCTTGTATAACCTTTAATTCCTAACTTAATTTAATGCTCACACCATTACTCTTCAACAGCTCTTTCAAAGCTGTTGCAATTGGGTGAGAGGAACTTACACCCATATCCTTGCCTATATAAAACCCTGTATATAATAAACAACCCCAAACTACCAACAGGTTAGATCCACTAGTCAGCAGATGCCCCATTCTCTGCTGTATTCTATAAGCAGAGTTTTCCTCCTTAACGCAGGTCCCACTATTTTCCTGTGAGACTTATCAGTTAACCTTCCTGATTAAGGCAGTTCTGAATCTCCTTCAGACTCTACTGCAGCAACCTCACCGACTGTCCACTCTGTGTGTCGAGTTCTGAATCGGTCTTCTCTGTGGGGCACGAAGATTCCCAGGTTTTGGCGCCAATTGTGGCAAGCCGTTTTCTGGCCTGAAGAATGACGAGTCACCACATTCACGATTCTTCTCAGATCACAATTTATTGGAGTACAGCTCAGTTGAAAATGGTGGAAAGAAGAACCCAAGCCTGAAATGCAGCCTGCTAATATAGGGAAGCCGGGATGAGTGATTGGTGCATAATGTAATGCCTCATTAGCATATAGCTTGTGAAAGGTCCAAAGTAATACCTCTTTAGCATATAGCTGGTATTAGGTGGTAAGGAGTGCCAAATTAGCATAAGCGGCATAGATGTAATAGCTAGGATCCAGCATGTTGTGCATGGGCCAACCACCCCTACTGGACTGCTCTGTCATAGTGGGCATGGACATGAAAAGTGTGTGTGGCCAGTCAAACTGGACATGGCCAGCCATAGTGGGCTTGTTTAATTAAAGTGTATGTGGCCTGGTGTGAGCGTGGTCAGTCAATGTGGGAGTGGCATGTTGTGGCTATACTCAGTCCAAGAGTCCATGTCCAGTCACAGTTCCCATGTGTAGGCAAAGTAAACGTTGCTTGGTGTGGGTGTGGTTAGACCAAGTGACTGTATCCTGTTGTAGCCGTGGTCACTCAAAGTGTGCATGGCCAGTTGAAATGGGCTTGGTCAATTAGAGTGGTTGTGACCTAGTGTGGACATGATCAATCAAAGTGGGTGTGGCCTGTTGTGGTCATGGTCATTCACAGTGGCTTTGAACAGTCAAAATGGGCATGGTTTGGTGTGGGCGTGATCAGTCAAAGTGGGTGTGGTCAATCAAACTATGTGTAGCATGTTGTATCCGTGGTCAAAGTAGTTGTGGACAGTAAAAGTGTGTGTGTTCAGTGAAATTTGGCATGGCTTGCTGTGAGTGTGGTGCGTCAAAGTAGGTGTGCACTTTTAAAGTGGGCGTGGACATGGAAAGTGTGTGTGGCCAGTCAAACTGGACGTGGCCAGTCATAGTGGGCTTGATTAATTAAAGTATATGTCATGGTTTGAGCTTGGTCAGTTAATGTGGGCGTGGCATGTTGTAGCCATGGTCATTCAAAGTGTCCTTGTCCAGTCATAGTGGCCATGTGCAGTCGAAGTAAGTGTGGCTTGGAGTGGGCGTAGTCAGACAAAGTGGCTGTGATACAGTGTGTCCGTGGTCATTCAAAGTGGCCGAGGCCAGTCAAAGTGAGTGTGGTCTGGTGTGGGCATGGCCTGTCAACGTGGGTGTGGTCAATCAAAGAAGGCTTGGCATGTTGCATCTGTGGTCAAAGTGGCCGTGGACAATAAAAGCAGGTGTGTTCAGTCAAAGTTGGCATGGCTTCCTGTGGGCGTGGTAAGTCAACATTGGTGTGGCCAGTTAAAGTAGGCATGGTCAGTCACTGTTCACTTGGACAATCAAAGTAGGTGTCATCAGTCACTGTGGGCATGAACAGTCAAAGTTGGCATGGATTGGTGTGTGTGTGGAACACCAAAATGGGTATGGCCAGTAAAATGTTTATGGTCAGTCAAACTGGGCATGGTCTGTCAATGTGGGCATGGCCATTGAAAGTAGGCATGGTCAGTCACTGAGTGCATGACCAATCAATGTTGGCATGGCTTGGTGTGGGCATGGACCACCAAATTTGACGTGGGCAGTAAAATTTTTATGGACAGTCAAACTGGTCGTGGTCTTTCAATGTGGGCAAGGCCATTCAAAGTAGGCATGTTCGGTTACTCGTGTGTGGTCTGTCAAATTGTGCATGGTATTGTGTGGGCATGGTCAGTCAACGTGTTCGTGGCCAATCAAAGTTGGTGTGGCTGGTCAAAGTGGGCATGTTATTGTGTGGGCATCATCAAACTGGTCATGGATGAAGTGGGCTTGTTTAATTAAAGTATTCATGTCCTGGTGTGAGCGTGGTCAGTCAATGTGTACATGGCATATTGTGACCATGGTCATTCAAAGTGGCCGTGGCCAGTCAAAGTAGGTGTGGCAACGTGTGGGCATGGCAAGTCAAACTCTGTGTGGCCAATCAAAGTGGGTATGGCCTGTTAAAGTGGAAAGTATAGGAAGTAACATGTTTCTTAATGCTCTGTGTTAGAAAATGCGAGTGTCGATGCAGAAGAGAAAAAGACATGTGTTCAAATGAAGCAAAGAAGCAACATCTCCCTTAATGCTCTGTGTAAGAAAACATGATTATTTATGTTTAGGGGAAAAACACAAGTGTTAGATTAAGAAGAGGAAGCAACAACTCTCTTAAAGCTCTGTGTAAGAAAACATGTGTATGGGCACTGAAGATAAAAACACCTGTGTTTAAACAAGCAGAGGGCACCACATCTCTAATGCTCTGTGAAAGAAAACGTGTTTTGAATCTGGAGACAAAAACACATGTGTTCAAACAAGTAGAGGACTTCACATTTCTCTTAATGCTCTGTGTAAGAAAACGTGTGTATTGACACTGAAGAAAAAGATGTGTGCAAGCTAGGAGTGGAGACAACATCTCTCTTAATGCTTTTTGTAAGCAAACATGAGTATTGAGGCTGAAGAGAAAAACACATGTGTTCACAGGAGGAGAGGAAGCAACATCTCAATGCTGTGTGTAAGAATATGTTTGTACTGATGCAGAAAAGAAAGATTCATATGTTCAAAGGAGGAGAGAAAACAACATCTCTCTTATTGCTATGTATAAGAAAACATGTGTATTGAAATTGAAAATAAAATGTATGTGGTCAAAATAGGAGAGGAAGCAACATCTCTTTTTTGTGCTGTGTAAGAAATGTTGTGTATTAACGCTGAAGAGAAAAACACATGTGTTCAAAGGAGGAGTAGAAGCACCATCTCCCTTAATGCTCTGGGGAGCAAAACGTGACTACTGACGCTGAAGAAAAAAAACTCATCTGTTCAAACGATAGAAGAAGCAACATCTCTATTAATGCTATGTGTAAGAAAACATGTGTATTGATGTTTAGGAGAAAAACACATCTGTAAGATTAAGGAGAGGAAGCACCACCTCTCTTAATGCTCTGTGTAAGGAAACATGCTTATGGGGGCTCTAGATAAAAACATCTGTGTTTAAACAAAGAGAGTGCTCAATGTCTCTAATGCTCTGTGTAAGAAAACATGTATATATATGCTGAAGACAAAAACACATGTGTTCAAACAAGGAAAGAAAACAATATATCTCTTAATGCTCTGTATAAGAAAACATGTATATGGATGCTGAGGAGAAAAACAAATGTGTTCAAACGAGGAGTGGAAGCAACATCTCTTTTAATGCTCTATATAAGAAAACATGTGTTTGGATGCTGAAGACAAAAACACATGTGTTCAAATGAGGAGAAGAAACATCTCTCTTAGTGCTCAGTGTATGAAAATGTGTGTATTGACGCTGAAGACAAAAACACATGTGTTCAAACAAGGAAAGATAGCAACATCTCTCTTAAAGCTCTGTGCAAAAAAACTTGTGTATTGATACTGAGGAGAAAAACAAATGTGTTCAAATGGGGAGTGGAAGCAAAATCTCTCTTAATGCTCTATGTAAGAAAACATGTGTATAGATGCTGAGGACAAAAACACAAGTATTCAAACGAGGAGAGGAAACAACATCTCTCTTAATGCTATGTGTAAGAAAACGTGTGTATTGAGCCTGAGGAGTAAAACAAATGTGTTCAAAGGAGGAGAGGAAGCATCATCTCTCTTAATGCTCTATGTAAAAAAAATGTGTATTGACTCTGAAGAGAAAAACACACGTGTTCAAAGGAAGAGAGGAAGCACCATCTCCCTTAATGCTCTGGGTAGCAATGACTGTTGCAATTGAAGAAATAAACACATCTGTTCAAACAATAGAAGAAGGAACATCTCTATTAATGCTCTGTGGAAGAAAACCTGTGTTTACCCACTGAAGTGAAAAACACATGTGTTCAAATGAGGCCAGAAGAGGGCATTGTCAGCCCTTGTGTGCATGGTCAGTACAAGTGGGTGTGTTCAGTCAAAGTTGTCATGGATTGCTGTGGGCATGGTCAGACAATGTGGCCATGACTGGGTGTGGCCATGGACATTCACAATGTGTGTGGCCAGTCAAAGTGTGCATGTCTTGGTGTGGTCATGATAAGTCAAAGATGTTGTGGCCAATCAAAGCGGGCATGGCCTGTCAAAGTGGAAAGTATTGGAAGTAACATATTTCTTAATGATCTGTGTAAAAAAATGTGTGTATCAATGCAGAAGAGAAAAACACATGTGTTCAAATGAAGCCAGGAACCAACATCTCTCTTAATGCTCTGTGTTAGAAAGTGTGTGTATGGACGCGGAAGAGAAAAACACATGTGTTCAAACAAGGAAAGGAAGCAACATATCTCTTAATGGTCAGTGTAAGAAAACATGTGTATGGATGCTGACGAGAAAAACAAATGTGTTCAAATGAGGAGTGGAAACAACATCTCTCTTAATGCTCTATGTAAGAAAACGTGTATAGACGCCGAAGACAAAAACACATGTGTTCAAACGAGGAGAGGAAGCAACATCTCTCTTAATGCTCTGTGTTAGAATACATGTGTATTGACACTGAAGATTAAAGACATGTGCAAACTAGGATTGGAGGCAACATCTCTCTTAGTGCTCTTTGTAAACAAATGTGAGTATTGACCCTGAAGAGAAAAATACATGTGTTCAAAGGAGGAGAGGAAGTGTCATCTCTCTTAATGCTGTCTGTAAGAAAATGTTTGTACTGATGCTGAAGAGAAAAATGCATGTGTTCAATCAAGGAGAGAAATCAACATCTCTCATATTGCTCTGTGTAAGAGAATATGTGTATTGAAATTGAAAATAAAATACATGTGTTCAAATGAGGAGAGGAAGCCCCATCTCCCTTAATGTACTGGGCAGCAAAACGTGAGTATTGACATTGAAGAAATAAACACATCTGTTCAAATGATAGAGGAAGCAATATCTCTATTAATGGTCTGTGGAAGAAAACATGTGTTTACCCGCTGAAGTCAAAAACACACGTGTTCAAATGAGGCCAGAAGAGGGCATGGTCAGCCATTGAGTGCATGGTCAGTCTAAGAGTGTGTGTTCACTCACAGTTGACTTGGCTTGGTGTGGACGCCATGCGTTTAAGTGGATGTGCTCTGTCAAAGTGGGCATGGACATGGAAACTGTGTGTGGCCAGTCATAATGGCTTGTTTAATTAAAGTATTCGAGGCCTGGTGTGATAGAATTCAGTCAATGTGGGTGTAGCAACTTGTGGCCATGGTCAGTCAAATTGTCCATGTCCTGTCACAGTGGCTGTGTGCAGTCAAAGTAAGCATGCCTTGGTGTTGGTGTGGTTAGACAAAGTGGCTGTGTCCTGCTGTAGCCGTGGTCAGTCAAAGTGTGCATGGCCAGTCGAAATGGGCTTGGTAGGTTAAAGTGGTTTTGGCCTGTTGTGGTCAATCAAAGTGGGTGTGGCCTGTTGTGGTCGTGGTCATTCACAGTGTTGGTGGCCAGTCAAAGTCTGCATTTTCAATCAGTTGTGCATGGTCGGTCAAAGTGTGTGTGGTATTGTGAGGGCATGGTCAGTCAAAGTGGTTGTGGCCAGTCAAAGTTGTTGTGGTTAGTCAAAGTGCGCATGGTATTGTGTGGGAATTGTGTGTCAAACTGGACCTGGCCAAAGTGGGCTTGTTTAATTAAAGTATTCATGGCCTGTAGTGAGCATGGTTAGTCAATGTGTGAGTGGCATGTTGTGGCCGTGGTCACTGAAACTGTCTGCGGCCAGTCAAAGTGGACTTATTCAGTCAAAGTAAGTGTGGCTTGGTGTTGGCATGGTCAGACAAATTGGTTTTGACCCGGTAAGGCTATGGACATTCAAAGTGACTCTGGCCAGTCAAAGTGTGTGTGGCTTGTTGTGGTCATGTTAAGTGAAATTGGTTGTGGCCAATCAAAGTGGGAGTGGCCTGTCAAAGTGGAAAGTATAGGAAGTAACAAGTTTCTTTGTTTTTGTTAAGATTGCTACACATATATTTTCTTTGTGTTCAGCTTTCCCTCTGAATTTTTTTTCCATCCCTGTATATCCTTATTCAAGGTCTCTTCCCCTTCCCACCACATCTGGTCATTTTTCTTCTCTGAAAATCCCAATCCCCTCCCTTGGCAGGGAGCAGACAGTCCTATGGTCCCACTGGCCCAATAATGATTGGATCAGTCTTCACTCCTGGCCAAATCCAGTTTTGTCCCCCCTCCCTCAAGAGTGAGTCAAGTGTTCCTATAGATGGACTGGGATTTGAAGGGTCAGTCCAGGGTGTTTCTGATCCCAAGCTGTTCAGTGGTTGTGGTTTGCTGCTTGGGCATGTTAGTCTTTTTTCCTGTTTGTTTGTTTAGAGACCACTAGTGTGTGAGTACATCCCCTGCTTATCTCTCTGAGTTTGTGATACTTCACTCAGGAGGATATTCTCCAAATCCATCCATTTGCCTGTGAATTTTAGGATATCATTTTTTCTTACTGCTGAGTAGTATTCCATTGTGTAGATGTACCACAGTTTGTTAATCCATTCTTCAGTTGAGGGACATCAAGGATGTTTCCAGGTTCTTGCTATTACAAATAATGCTGCTATGAACATAGTTGAGCTAATACCTTTGGAGTGTGAATGTGCCTCTTTAGGGTATACACCCAGAAGTGTTATTTCTGGGTCCTTGCGGAGATTGATTCTCCATGTTGTATTTCAAAGTGGCTGAACAAGCTTACAATCTCACCAACAATGGAGGAGTGTTCCCCTTGCTCCGCATCCTCTCCAGCATAGGCTGTCATCTGTGCCTTTTATCTAAGCCAATCTAACAGGTGTTAGGTGGTATCTCAAAGTTGTTTTGATTTGCATTTCTCTGATGGCTAAAGATGAAGAACACTTTTTCAGGTGCCTTTCAGCCATTCATAGTTCCTCTGCTGAGAATTCCCTTTTTAGATATGAACCCCATTTTTTGATAGGGTTATTCAAGGTTTTGGGATCTAAATTCTTGAGCTCTTTATATACTTTAGACACCAGTCCTCTGTCACTTGTAGGGTTAGTGAAAATCTTTTCCCATTCTGTAGGCTGGTGTTTTGTCCTATTGACAGTGTCCTTGGCTTTGCAGAAGCTTCCCAGATTCAGGAGATCCTCCTTATAGATTGTTGGTCTTAGTGCCTGTGCCACTGGTGTTATATTTAGGAAGTGGTGGCCTGTGCCAATTTGTAGAAGTGTATTTCCTACTTTCTTTGCTATCAAGTTCAAAGTCTTTGGGGTTAAGTTGAGGTCTTTGATCTACTTGGATTTGAGTTTTGTGCAGGGTGACAGGCTCGGATCTACTTGCATTTTTCTACACACTTCCTTCCAGTTATGCCAACACCATTTGTTAAATATTCTATCTTTTTTCCATTGAATGTTTTGGGCCTCTTTGTCAAAAATCAGGTGTTCATAGGTTTTTGGGTTAATGTCTGGATCCTCAATTCTATTCCAATGGTCTACAAGTCTGTTTTTATGCCAGTACCAGGCTGTTTTTATTACTGTAGCTCTATAGTATAGCTTGAAGTCAGGGAAGGTGATACCTCCTGAGGTTCTTTTGTTGAGTAAAATTATTTTGGCAATCCTGGCTTTCCTGTTATTCCAATTGAAATTGAGTATTGTTCTTTCAAGGTCCAAAAAATATTGTGTTGGGATTTTGATAGGCAGTGCATTGAATCTGTAGATTGCCTCTGGTAGAATTGTCATTTTTTACTATGTTGACCCTACCAATCCAGGAACATGGGAGAGCTTTACATTTTCTGATATCCTCTTCAATTTCTTTCTTCAGTGATTTAAAATTTTTGTCAAATAGGTATGTTACTTCTTTGGTTATAGTTACTCCAAGGTATTCAATACTATTTGCAGCTATTATGAAGAGTAATGTTTCCCTTATTTCTTTTTCAGCTCTTCTATCTTTAGTGTATAGAAGGGCTACTGATTTCTTTGAGTTTATCTTGTATCCCGCTACATTGATGAAGGTGTTTATCAGCTGTAGCAGTTCTTTGGAAGAATTTTGTGGCTCACTTATGTATACAATCATATCATCTGCAAATAGAGATAGCTTCACTTCTTCTTTTCCAATTTGTATGCCCTTAATCTCTTTTCGTTCCCTTATTGCTTTAGCTAAAACTTCGAGAACTATATTGAATATATAAGGGGAGAGAGGACATACTTGTCTAGTTCCTGACTTTAATGGGATTTCTTTGAATTTTTCTCCACTAAGTTTGATACTGGCTGTCGGCTTCTTGTGAATCACCTTAATTATATTTAGGTATTCTCCCTTTATTCCTGATCTCTCCAGGGCTTTAATCATAAAGGAGTGTTGGATTTTGTCAAAGGCATTTTCTGCATCTAAGGATATGATCATGTGGTTTTGCTCCTTTAGTTTGTTAATATGAAGGATAACATTTACAGTTTTTCGTATGTTGAACCAGCCTTGCATTTCTGGGATGAAGCCTACTTGA
>PVIH01014819.1:18217-52098 GCA_004025045.1 Sigmodon hispidus
CATTGTTGTATACGGTTTGCCAAAATTTTGTTGAGAATTTTTGCATCAATATTCATGAGGGAAATTGGTCTGTAATTCTCCTTCTTTGTTGTGTCTTTGAGTGGCTTGGGTATTAGGGTGATTGTGGCCTCATAAAAGGAATTTGGCAATATTCCTTCAGTTTCTACTGTGTGAAATAGTTTGAGGAGTAACAGTAGTATTTCTTCTTTGAATGTCTGGTAGAATTCGGCACTGAAACCATCTGGGCTTTTATTTTTGGGGAGGTTTTTAATGACAGCTTCAATTTCCTTAAGTGTTATAGGCCTGTTTAGGTAATTAATCTGTTCTTCATGTAATTTTGGAAGATGGTGCCTGTCCAGAAAGCTGTCCATTTCTTCTAGGTTTTCCATTTTTATGGAATACAGATTTTCAAAATATGACCTGAAAATTCTCTGTATTTCCTGGGGGTCTGTTGTTATGTCCCCCTTTTCATTTCTGATTTTGTTGATTTGGACACTTTCTCTCTGTTTTTTGATTAGTTTGGCTAAGGGCTTATCTATCTTGTTAACTTTCTCAAAGAACCAACTCTTAGATTCGTTTATTCTTTGTATTGTTCTTTTTGTTTCAATTGTATTGATTTCAGCTCTAAGTTTGATTATTTCCTACCTTCTACTCCTTCTAGGTGAGTTCGCTTCTAATTGTTCTAAGGTTTTCAGCTGTGCTGTTAGATCTCTAGTGTGGGATTTGTCAAGGTTTTTCATATAGGCATCTAGCGCTATGAATTTTCCTCTTAAGACTGCTTTCATTGTGTCCTACAAGTTTGGATACATTGTAGATTCATTTTCATTGGATTCTAGGAAGACTTTGATTTCTTTCTTAATTTCTTCCTTGACCCAGAAATAGTTCAGCTGATTGATGTTAAGTTTCCATGAGTTGGTAGGCTTTCTTTGGGTTTTGATGTTGTTGAACTCTAACTTTAGGACCTGATGGTCCAATGTATTACAAGGGATTATTTCCACTTTTTTGTATCTGCTGATATTTGCTTTATGACCAATTATGTGGTCGATTTTGGAGAAAGTTCCATGAGGAGCTGAGAAATATAGATATTCCTTAGCCTTTGGGTGGAAGGTTCTGTAGATATCTATGAAATCCATTTGCATCATAACCTCATTTAGACTCCTTATTTCTCTGTTGAGGCTCTGTCTGGTTGATCTATCCAGGGTTCAAAGTGGGGTATTGAAGTCTCCCACTATTAGGGTGTAAGAAGTGATGTGGGATTCGAGCTTTAGCAGTATTTCTTTTACATATGTAGGTGCCCCTATATTAGGAGCATAAATATTTAAGATTGAAATCTCCTCTTGACCAATTTTTCCTTTGATGAATAAGTAGTGACCCTCTTGGTCCCGTTTTATTGCTTTTAGCTTAAATTCTACTTTGTTAAATATTAGGATTGCAACCCCTGCTTGTTTCTTAGGACCATTTTACTGGAAAATCTTTTCTGAACCCTTTATTCTAAGCCTGTGTCTGTCTTTGCAGTGAGGTGTGTTTCTTGTAGGCAACAGAAGGATGGCTTCTGTTGTTGTATCCATCTTGCTAGTGTGTGACATTTTATAGGAGAGTTGAGTCCATTGATATTCAGGGAAATTAGTGACCATTTTTTTATTTTTAATCACTTTTATTTTTTATTTTTTTTAGTTATTATATGCAAAAGAAAATTTTTTTTCTTTATTTTGTATTTATCATAAAAAAGTAAAAAGAATTTAAAAAAATGCGGAAGAGTTAACAATAACTATACTAATCAAAAGAAGTTTTTGATTAGTGACCATTGATTCATATTTCCTGCCATTTTTGGTGGTAACTTGTTTGTATTTCCTTTCTCTAAAGTATTCTTCTGTGGACTTATTGTTTGTGAGTTTTGTCAAAGTAAGCATGGCTTCTAGTGGGCATGGGCAGACAAAGTGGTAATGATCGGGTGTGGGCCTGGTCATTCATAGTGGCTGTGGCCAGTAAAAGTGGGCGTGGCTTGGTGTGGGTGTGTTATGTCAAACTGGGTGTGGCCAATCAAAGTTGTCATGGCCTGTCAAAGTAGAGAGTATAGGAAGTAACATGTTTCTTAATGCTCTGTGTAAGAAAATGTTTGTATCTACACTGAAGATAAAAACACTTGTGTTTAAACAAGGAGAGGAAGCAACATCACTCTAAATGCTTTGTGTAAGAGAGGGTGTATTGATGCAGAACAGAAAAACACTTGTGTTCAAATGAAGCAAGGAAGCAACATCTATCTTAATGCTCTGTGAAAGAAAGTGTGTATATGGACGCTGAAGAAAAAAACCTATGTGATCAAAAGAGGAGAGAAAACAACATCTCTCTTAATGTTCTGTGTAAAAAAACAAGTGTATTGATGTTTAGGAGAAAAACACATGTGTTAGATTAAAGAGAGGAAGCAACACCTGTCTTAATGCTCTGTGTAGGAAAACATGTGTATGGGCGCTGAAGATGAAAATACATGTGTTTAAACAAGGAGAGGGCTCAACATCTCTCTTAATGCTCTGTGTAAGAAAATGTGTGTATGGACGCTGAAGACAAAAACACATGTGTTCAAACAAGGAAAGGAAGCAACATCTTTCTTACTGCTCTGTGTGAAAAAAACATGTGTATTGATGCTGAAGAGAGAAAGACGTGTGCAAATGAGGAGTGAACGCAAAATCTCTCTTAATGCTATTTGTAAGCAAATGTGAGTATTGACACTGTACAGAAAAACACTTGTGTTCAAAGGAGGAGACGAAGCAACATCTCTCTTAATGCTGTGTGTAAGATAATGTTTTTACTGATGGTGACATGAAAAATGCATGTGTTCAAATGGGGAGAGAAAGCAACTTCTCTCTTATTGCTCTGTATAGGAAAACATGACTATTGATATTGAAAATAAAATACATGTGTTCAAATGAGGAGAGGAAGCAACATCTCTTTTTATGCTCTGTGTACAAAAAGTTGTGTATTAATGGTGAAGAGCAAAGCACATGTGTTCAAAGGAGAAGAGCAAGCACCATCTCCCTCGATGCTCTGGGTAGCATAACGTGACTATTGATGTTGAAGAAAAAAACACATCAGTTCAAAGGATACAGGAAGAAAAATCTCTATTAATGCTCTGTGGAAGAAAACGTGTGTTTTCCCGCTGAAGTGAAAAACACATGTGTTCAAATGAGGCCAGAAGAGGGCGTGGTCAGCCATTGTGTGCATGGTCAGTCTAAGTGGGTGTGTTCAGTCAAATTTGGCATGGCTTGGTGTGGGCATGGTGTGTCAAAGTGCATGAGTGTGGCGAGCCTCTTTCTGGCCTGCAGAATTGCGAGTCACAACAGTCACAATTTTTCTCAAATCATACTTTATTGCTGAACAGCTCAGTTGAGAATATTGGTAAGAAGATACCAAGTCTGAAATGCGGCCTGCTTATTTAGGGAAACCGGGATGTGTTATTGGTGCCCAACGTAATGCATCATTAGCATATAGCTAGTGATAGGTCCAAAGTAATACCTCATTAGCATATAGCTGGAGATCTTTCCAAAGTACTACCTCATTAGCATATTGAAGGATCACATCGGATAGGTCACTACTCAATGCCTAATTAGCATAAGTGGCAGGGATGCAATAGCTGGGATCTAGCAAGTTGTGCAAGTGCCAACCACACCCTGCATCTCACCATGTTTGTTTGTCTAATGGCACAGACAGGATATAGGCCATAAAGGTGCTCACCTCATGATGTGCCCACTGCTCAAAGGCTGTTTCCTACTGCCAGGATCCCCGAGATGCCTTCCTTCATGCAAGGTCAGTGAGGGCGGAAGGGTGCAAAGGCCGTCTCAGAGGAGAATGATTCCCTATAGAGGTGCAATGGCAGCTAAAGACTCTCTGTGCAAGGGCAATCATTATAAGGCACTAAGGGCAGAGAGCCAGGCTACAGTGGAGAGCCCTGCATCAACAGCCAAGTGTGCCTGAATGAGTAGGACCTTTTCTCGACATGTTCTAATGTGAATACGGCAAACCACCAGAGACAAAAAACCAATCCCAAATAAAGAGCAGACTGCAAAGGTGCCCATTCCCACCCACTCCTTGAAAATGGAAAGGGCAGAAGTGAGCCAAGAAGTAAAGTCCCCAAGTGTAACAGGCTCCAATCTTGTAGCATTCAAATGTGTGATCAGGAACTTCTCCTTCAGGATCATGTTTTCGGCCTCCATAGACCAATTCTCAGTTTCCGCCTAAATCAGAGGGAAGTCGGTCAGGAGTATCCATATCAGCATCATTCTTTGAGTCATACTCAATGCATCTCGTCAATCTTGATGGCACCCAGAGTGGCTCCTGATTCTGTGGAGAAACACATAATGATCCCCTGGATCAAATGGTAACGCGATCCTGGCCTCGCCATTGATTGGAATGTACATCCTTCCACAAAACTTTGCCTTGATTGTAGGGTTCTGACATCATATGATGTTCGGCAATCGTTTCCTTTTTATCATTTAATATATAAAATGTATAGTGAATAAAGCAAAAGAGAGCCTTTGGTTGGGGGTGCAATTCTCTGCTATTCCCCCTTTTTGTTTTTACAGGAAGTCCTTGAGGGTACGATGTGCATGCTCTATTATCCCTTGCCTTTGTGGATTATAGGGCAGGCCTGGGATATGTTTCACTTGCATTTTGTGACAAAATGAGGCAAAAGTCTTAGATGCATAGGCTGGCCTGTTGTCTGTTTACAGTGTATCGGGATTGTCCCAAGCGGCCCAAGCTTCAAGGCAGTGGGTAATGACATTGTGAACAATTTCCCCAGAAAGAGGTGTAGCGTGCATTACCCCAGAACATGTATCAATGGAGACATGTATCGCGGTAAAAACCCGCCCTGAGATATGTTTTAAACGGGGTTTATTTGGTGAAAATCACTTATAAAACAGAGCCGGTTTTAAGAGAAGATGACAGGATGAGGTTGCAGCACGCTGGAACCTTTCTAAGGACGATTCTTCATCCCCATGCCGTAAGTCCAAACTCCCGGGCAGCTGGGGCGAACTGTGCATCCGGTCGGGGAACTCTCGTGAGAGAATGATGACTTCCTGTCCTGGTCCTCTCCCTCGAAGGTCTACTTCCGGAATCCTTTTCAGTTAACCATGCCCCGCTCATCTCCAGTCCTATGACGTGATCGTTCACATATACAGTTCCTGATTTCCCATGAAAGACATGCACATACTGAACCTTTCCAAAGGATGGAACATGGGTAACATCCATCTGCCAAATTTCAGTAGAAAAAAATGCCTCTGGGATTAACCCCTATTTTCTGAGAAGGCATATAGCCCATTCTGTGGTAGTGGCAGTCAATATTTCTACTTGTTCTTTTGTATAAGGGACTATCAGTCAGTCAGGTGTCTTGGCAAAAGATGTAATAGATTGTTTAATGCCTAATAATGCAACTTCAGCTGTCATGGATGGATAGTGGGACAAGGTTCACATCCCTGTAGATTTAGAATGAATCCACAGTAGAGGCCCTTCTTGCCAAAGAACACCAGTTGTAAAGCCTAAAGTGGTGAGGATACACATCCAAATGGGCTTGGATTCATGACAGCACACCAACTGTTCCCTAGTAATTACTTTCTCTACCTTTGGAAGTGCTATCTGAGCCTCTGGGGTGAGTTGGCATGGGGAATTAAGGTCTGGGTTTCCCTCTAAAATATCAAATAAGAGTTTAAGCTCAAAGCGAGTTAATTTCAAATACGGCCAAATTCAATTTATATCTCCAAGCAATGTTTGAAAATCATTTAAAGTCCTTAAGAAATTGGTCCTAAATTCTACCTTTTGTGGTTTAACATGTTATTCTGAATAATAGCTACTAAAAATTCAATAGCTCCTCCCTTCTGTAACATCTCCGGAGCAAAAAATGAATCTTTATCTTTTAATTCCTTGGTTAACAAACTTAACGTTAATTCTAACAATTGCATAGAAGGGGCTGCTTCCAATTTTTCTTAAGAAAGAGGCCACTGAGGTACACATACAGGTGCAGTGGCCATCCGGCACTCTCTTGTACACTGCTCATAAACTAATTGCTTTACTAGCGGCAGTGTGGTTTCCACATCACCAACAATTTGTCCTTCTCCATCCATTATGTGAGCTACAAAGTCAGAAAATGTTTAAGTGCTGCCCTGTATTATTTTGGTTAGGTTCCCTGAGACATCCCACTTATTGGGGAGGGCTCACCAAGCCCTAATATTGATGGTGTTTATTTGAGTAAAAACTTCGACAGGATATGCTTTCTGATTATTTACCCAATGTCCTTGCCCTAACAGCATATCTGCACTCCATGCTGTCTGCCCATTGTCAGCATTCTCCTGGGCCTGACTATGTGCCAGATAAGTCACAATTGACTTCCAGTCTAAATATTGCCCAGGATCGAGACATGCTTTTGCTAAGCTACTGCAGTTACTAGGCATCATGGCAGATCTATTCAATGCTGTGCTACTGTAAAAGACACAGTAGTGCCATATATGCGGACAGACTCTGCCAGGGATTTCACTGTCTTAAAATCTAAAAGCTTGTGATACCTTTGCCCCTGGTTATCTTGAAAAACTGGAAAAGCCAGTGGCACACTAGAATGCAGCTCACGCTGGACTCTCTTCCACACTTTTTTGTTGTCCAGTGGCTTAGAACAGATGCCCTCACCAGGCTGGCAATACAGTGGAGGGGGGAAATGTGCAGTAGAGGAAACAAATCGTAATTACTGACTCCACCATTCTTGGCTGCTTTTAATCCATCTATCTGTCGCAGTGCTTGCAAGCAGTGTGGACTCAGAAAAAAACCTTAATGGAGCAGCTCCTTAAGAGCCAAAAAAATTGGATGTGACATTAAAAACCTCATCCTTGTATAACCTTTAATTCCTACCTTAATTTCACGCTCACACCATTACTCTTCAACAGCTCTTTCAAAGCTGTTGCAATCGGGTGAGAGGAGTTTACTCCCATATCCTTGCCTATTTAAAACCCTTTATATCCTAAACAACCCCAAACTACCAACAGGTTAGATCCACTCATCAGCAGATGCCCCATTCTCTGCTTTTTTCTACAAGCAGAGTTTTCCTCCTTAACACAGGTCTCACTATTTTCCTGTGAGACTTACCGATTAGCCTTCCTGATTACAGCAGCTCTGAATCTCCTTCAGACTTTACTGCAGCAACCTCACTGATGGTCCACAACGTGTGTGGAGTTCTGAATCGGTCTTCTCTGTGGGGCGCTAAGGTTCCCAGGTTTTGGCGCCACTTGTGACAAGCCACTTTCTGGTCTGAAGAATGGTGAGTCACCACATGTATGATTCTTCTTGAATCACACTTTATTGGAGTACTGCTCAGTTGAGAATGGTGGAAAGAAGACCCCAATCCTGAAATGCAGCCTGCTAATATAGGAAAGCTGGGATGCGTGATTGGTGCACAACTTAATGCCTCATTAGCATATAGGTGATGATAGGTGGTAAGGAGTGCCAAATTAGCATAAGCGGCACAGATGTAATAGCTAGGGTCCAGCAAGTTGTGCAAAGGCAAATCACACCCTACTGGACTGCTATTTCAAAGTGCACATGGACATGAAAAGTGTGTGTGACCAGTCAAACTGGACGTGGCCAGCCATAGTAGGCTTGTATAATTAAAGTATTTGTGGCCTGGTGTGAGCGTGGTCAGTCAATGTGAGTGTGGCATGTTGTGGCCATTGTCAGTCAAAGTGTCCATGTCCAGTCAAATGACCGTGTGCAAGCAAAGTGGCTTGGTATGTGTGTGGTCAGACAAAGTGGCTGTGACCTGTTGTAGCCGTGGTCACTCAAAGTGTGCATGGCCAGTTGAAATGGTCTTGGTCAATTAGAGTGGTTGTGGCCTGTTGTGGTCATGGTTATTAACAGTGGCCGTGGACAGTCAAACTTAGTTTGATCAATCAAAGAAGGTGTAGCTTGTTGTATCCGTGGTCAAAGTGGCCGTGGACAGTAAAATTGTATGTGTTCAGTCAAGTTTGGCATGGCTTGCTGTGGGAGTGGTGCGTCAAAGTGGGTGTGCTCTTTCAAATTGGGCGTGTACATGAAAAGTTTGTGTGGCCAGTCAAACAGGACGTGGCCAGTCATAGTGGGCATGATTAATTAAAGTATTCGTGGCATGGATTGAGCCTGGTCAGTTAATGTGGGCATTGCATGTTGTGGCCATGGTCAGTCAAAGTGTCCATTTCTAATCACAGTGGCCGTGTGCAGTCGAAGTAAGTGTGGCTTAGTGTGGGCATAGTCAGACAAAGTGGCTGTGATCCAGTGTGGCCATGGTCATTAAAAGTGGCTGTGGACAGTACATAGTGGGTGTGGTATGGTGTGGGTGTGGTCTGTCAAAGTGGGTGTGGTCAATCAAAGAAGGTGTGGCATGTTGTATCCGTGGTCAAAGTGGCCGTGGACAGTAAAAGTGGGTTTTTTTCAATGAAAGTGGCATGGCTTGGTGTGTGTGTTGTCAATCAACATTGGCGTGGCCAGTTAAAATAGGCGTGGTCAGTCACTGTTCACATGGACAAACAAAGTAGGCATGGCCAGTCACTGTGGGCATGACCATTCAAAGTTGGCATGGCTTGGTGTGTGCGTGGACCACCAAAGTGGGCGTGGCCAGAAAAAATTTTATGGTCAGTCATACTGGGCATGGTCTGTCAATGTGGGCATGGTATTTCAAAGTAGACCTGTTTGGTTACTTGTGTGTGGTCTGTCAAATTGTGCATAGTATTGTATGAGCGTGGTCAGTCAAATTGGTGGTGACCAATCAAAGTTGATGTGGCCGGTCAAAGTGGGTGTGGTATTGTGTGGGCATGGTCAAACTGGTCATGGTCAAAGTGGGCTTGTTTAATTAAAGTATTCATAGCCTGGTGTGAGTGTGGTCAGTCAATGTGTGCATGGCATGTTGTGACCGTGGTCAGTAAAAGTGTCCGTGGACAGTCAAAGTGGCCTTATTCAGTCAAAGTAACCATGGTTTGGTGTAGGCATGGTCAGACAAAGTGGCTGTGACCTGGTGTGGCCATGGTCATTCAAAATGGACGTGGCCAGTCAAAGTGGGCGTGGCTAGGTGTGGGCATGGTAAGTCAAACTGGGTGTGGCCAATCAAAGTGGGCATGACCAGTCAAAATGGAGAGTATAGGGAATAACCTGGTTAATAATGCTCTGTGTAAGAAAATGAGTGTATTGATGCAGAAGAGAAAAACATATAAGTTCAAACAAAGCAAAGAAGCAACATCTCTCTTAATGCTCTGTGTATGAAAGTGTGTATGGGCAGTGAAGATAAAAACACCTGTGTTTAAACAAGGAGAGGGCTCCACATCTTTCTTAATGCTCTATATAAGAAAACATGTGTATGGACACTGAAGACAAAAACACATGTGTTCAAACAAGGAAAGGAAGCAACAACTCTCTTAATGCTCAGTGTATGAAAACATGTGTATGGGCAGTGAAGATAAAAACACCTGTGTTTAAACAAGGAGAGGGCTCCACATCTCTCTTAATGCTCAGTGTAAGAAAACGTATCTAAAGATGCTGAGGAGAAAAACAAATGTGTTCAAACGAGGAGTGGAAGCAACATCACTCTTAATGCTCTCTGTAAGAAAACATGTGTATAGACACTGAAGACAAAAACACATGTGTTCAAATGAGGAGAGTAAACAACATCTCTTTTAATGCTCTGTGTAAGAAAACATGTGTATGGGCAGTGAAGATAAAAACACCTGTGTTTAAACAAGAAGAGGGCTGAACCTCTCTGTTAATATTTTGTGTAAGATAATGTTTTTACTGATGGTGACGTGAAAAATGCATGTGTTCAAACGAGGAGAGAGAGGTACTTCTCTGTTATTGCTCTGTATCAGAAAACATGAGTATTGACATTGAAAGTAAAATACATGTGTTCAAATGAGGAGAGGAAGCAACATCTCTTTTTATGGTCTGTGTAAGAAAAGTAGTGTATTAACACTGAAGAGAAAAGCACATGTGTTCAAAGGAGGAGAGCAAGCACCATCTCCCTTAATGCTCTGGGTAGCAAACGTGACTATTGATATTGATGAACAAAACACATCTGTTCAAACGATGGAGAATGCAACATCTCTATTAATGTTCTGTGGAATAAAAAGTGTCTTTTCCTGCTGAAGTGAAAAACACATGTGTTCAAATGAGGCCAGAAGAGGGTGTTGTCAGACATTATTGGCCTGGTCAGTCTAAGTGGGTTTTTTTAGTCAAAGTTGGCATAGCTTTGTGTGGGCGTAGTGCTTCAAAGTTGGTGTGCTCTGTCAAATGGTTGTGGACATGAAAAGTGTGTGTAGACAGTCAAACTGTATGTGCCCAGTCATAGTGGCCTTGTTTAATTAAAGTGGTCTTGGCAATGTGTGAGCGTATTCAGTCTATGTGGGCATGTCATGTTGTGGCCATGGTCAGTCAAAGCGCCCATGTCTGGCACAATGGCCATGTATAGTTAAAGTAAGCATGTCTTGTTGTGGGCGGGGTCAGACAAAGTGGCTATGACCTGTTGTAGTCATTGTCAGTCAAATTGTGCATGGCCAGTGGAAATGGGCTGGATCAATTAAAGTGGTTGTTGCCTGGTGTGGGCATGATCAATCAAAGTGTGTGTGGCCTCTTGTTGTCATATGATTTATAGTGGCCATGTTCAGTTAAAGTGGGTGTGTTTTATTGTGTGTGTGGTCAGTCAAAGTGGGTGTGGTCAATCAAAGTATGTGTGGCATGTTGTAGCCATGGTTACAGTGGCTGTGGACAGTCAAAGTAAGTGATTTCAGTCAAAGTGGGCATGGCTTGGTGTGGGCATGTTCAGTCAACATTGGCCTGGCCAGTCAAAGTAGGTGTGGTGAGTCACTGTGAGTATGACCAGTCCATGTTGTCATGGCTTTGTGTGGGTGTGGACCACCAAAGTGTGCGTGGCCAATCAAAGTTTGTATGGTCAGTCAAACTGGGCATGGTCTGTCAAAATAGGCATGGTCAGTCAAAGTGGGCGTGTTCGTGCACTTGTGTGTGGTCGGTCTAATTTGCATGGTATTGTGTGTGCATGGTAAGTCGAAGTTGTCATGGCCAGTCAAAGTTGGCATGGCTAGTCAAAGTGGGTGTGGTGTTGTGTGAGTATGGTCATTCATAGTGGCTGTGGCGAGTAAAAGTGGGAGGGGTTTGGTGTGGGCATGATCAGTTAAATTGGGTGTGGTCAATCAAGGAAAGCATGGCATGTTTTGACTGTGGCCAAAGTGGCTGTGGACAGTCAAAGTGGGTGAGTTCAGTCATAGTGGGCATGGTCAGTCAAAGTTTGCATGGTCGGTCAAAGTGTGCATGTTATTGTGTGCATGTGGCCAGTCAAAGTTGGAGTGGCTGGTCAAAGTGGGCGTGGTGTTGTGTGCATATGGTCATTCATAGTGGCCGTGGCCAGTAAAAGTAGGCGTTGTTTGGTGTGGACATTATCAGTCAAATTGGGTGTGGTCAATCAAAGAAATCGTGGCTTGTTTTGGCTTTGGTGAATGTGGCTGTGGAGAGTCAAAGTGCGCAAGTTCAGTCATAGTGGGCATGGTCAGTCAAAGTTTGCATGGTCAAAGTGTGCATTTCATTGTGTGGACGTTGTCAGTCAAAGTGTTTGTGACCAGTCAAAGTTGGAGTGGCTGGTCAAAGTGGGCATGGTATTGTGTGGGTGTGGTCATTCATAGAGGCCATGGCCAGTAAATGTTGGCTTGGTTTTGTGTGAACGTTGTCAGTCAATATGGGTATGTTCAATCAAAGAATGCATGGCATGTTGTGGCCGTGGTCAAAGTGGCCGTGGATATTCAAAGAGGGCAAGTTCAGTCAAAGTGTGTGTGGCCAGTCAAAGTTGCCCTGGTTGGTCAAAGTGGGTGTGGTATCGTGTGTGCATGGTCAGTCAAACTGTACTTGGCCAAAGTGGGCTTGTTTAATTAAAGTATTGGTGGCCTGGTGTGAGCGTGGTCAGTCAAGGTGTGCATGGCATGTAGTCGCCTTGGTCAGTCAAAATGTCCTGGGCCAGTGAAAGTGGCCTTATTCAGTCAAAGTAAGCGTGACTTGGTGTAGGCATGGTCAGACAAAGTGGCTGTGATCCTGTATGGCCGTGGTCATTCAAAGTGGCTGTGGCCAGTCAAAGTGCCTGTGGCTTGTTGTGGGTGTGATAAGTCAAATAGGGTGTGGCCAATCAAAGTGGGCATGGCCCAACAAAGTGGAGAGCATAGGAAGTAACGTGTTTCTTAATGTTCTGTGAAAGAAACTCTGTGTATCAGCATTGAAGATAAAAACACATGTATTTAAACAAAAAGAGGAAGCAGCATCTCTCTAAATGCTCTGTGAAAGAGAGCATGTATTGAAGCAAAAGAGAGAAACACATGTGTTCAAATGAAGCAATGAAGCAACATCTCTCTTAATGCTCTGTTAAAGAAAACATATGTATGGGCGCTGAAGATAAAAACACCTGTGTTTAAACAAGGTGAGGGCTCAACATCTCTTTTAATGCTCTGCGTAAGAAAACATGTGTATGGACGCTGAATACAAAAACATATGTGTTCAAACAAGGAAAGGAAGCAACATCTCTCTCAATGCCGTGAGTCAGAAAATGTGTGTATGTACGCTGACGAGAAAAACAAATGTGTTCAAATGAGGAGTGGAAGCAACATCTCTCTTAATGCTCTGTGTAAGAAAACGTGAGTATTGACACTGAAGAGAAAAACACATGTGTTCAAACAAGGAGAGGAGGCAACATCTCTCTTAATGCTCTATATAATAAAACATGGGTATTGACACTGAAGTTAAAAGGATGTTTACATACTAGCAGAGGAGGTAACATCTCTGTTAATGCCCTTTGTAAGCAAACATGAGCATTGACGCTGAAGAGAAAAACACATATGTTCAAAGGAGGAGAGGAAGCAACATTTCTCTTAATTCTGTGTGTAAGAAAATGTTTGTAATATTGCTGAAGAGAAAAATGCATGTGTTCAAATGAAGAGAGAAAGCAACATCTCTCTTATTGCTCTTTGTAAGAAAACATGTGTATTGACATTGAAAATAAAATACTTGTGTCCAAACGAGGAGAGGAAGCAACCTCTCTTTTATGCTCTGTGTAAGAAAAGTTGTGTATTAACGCTGGAGAGAAATCACATGTGTTCAAAGGAGGAGAGGAAGCACCATTTCTCTTAAAACGTGACTATTGACATTGAAGAAAAAAACACATCTGTTCAAATGATAGATTAAGCAACATCTCTATTAATGCTCTGTGGAAGATAACGTGTGTTTTCCCTACTGAAGTGAAAAACACATGTGTTCAAATGAGGCTAGAAGAGGGCATGCCCAGGCATTGTGGGTATGGTCAGTCTAAGTGGGTGTGTTCAGTAAATGTTAGCTTGGCTTGGTGTGGGCATGTTGTGTCAAAGTGCATGTGTGTGGCGAGCCGCTTTCTGGCCTGCAGAATGATGAGTCACCACATGCACGATTCTTCTCAGATCACACTTTATTGGATTACACCTCAGTTGAGAATGGTGGTAAGAAGACCCCATGCCTGATATGCAGCCTGCTTATATAGGGAAGCCGGGACTTGTGATTGGTTCTCAACGTAATGCCTCAATAGCATATATCTGGTGATATGTACAAAGTAATACCTCATTAGCATATAGATAGTGATAGGTCCAAAGTAATACCTCATTATCATATTCAGGGATCACATCGGATAGGTCACTACTCAATGCCTTATTAGCATAAGCAGCACAGATGCAAAATCTGGGGTCCAGCAAGTTGGTGCAAGGGCCAACTGCACCCAACATCTCCTCCTTTTTGTTTTTCTAATAGCATATACAGAATATAGGCCATACAGGTGTTCACCTCATGATGTGCACACCACTCAAAGGCTGTTTCCTGCTGCCAGAATACCTGAGACGCCTTCCTGCGTGCAAGGGCAGTGACAGCAGCAGGGTGCAAAGGACATCTCAGAGGAGAATGATTCCCTATAGAGGTGCAATGGCAGCTAAAGCCTCTCTGTGCAAGGGCAATCATTATAAATCACTAAGGGTGGAGAGCCAGGCAACAGGGGAGTGCCCTGCATCAACAGCCAAGAGTGCCTGAGTGAGTAGGACTTTTTCACGACATGCTCTGATGTGAATACGGGAAACCAGCCGGAGGCAAAAAACAGTCTCAAATAAACAGCAGACTCCAAAGGCTCCCACTCCCACACACTCCTTGAAAATGGAAAGGGCAGAAGTGAGCCAAGAAGTAAAGTCCCCAAGTGTAACAGGCACCAATCTTGTAGCATTCAAATGTGTGATCAGGAACTTCTCCTTGAGGATCATGTTTTCGGCCTCCATAGACCAATTCTCAGTTTCTGCCTAAATCAGAGGGAAGTCGGTCAGGAGTATACATATCAGCATCATTCTTAGAGTCGTACTCAGTGCATGTCATCAATCTTGATGGCACCCAGAGTGGCTCCTGATTCTGTGGAGAAACACATAAAGATCCCCTGGATCAAATGGTAACGCGACCCTGGCCTTGCCATTGATTAGAATGTACATCCTTCCACAAAACTTTGCCTTGATTGTAGGGTTCTGACATCATGTGACGTTCGGCAATCGTTTCCATTTTATCATTTAATATATAAAATGTATAGTGAATAAAGCAAAAGAGAGCCTTTGGTTGGGGGTGCAATTCTCTGCTATTCCCCCTTGGTTTTTTTTTTTTTGCAGGTATACCTTGAGCATACGATATTCATGTTCTATTATCCCCTGCCTTTGTGGATTATAGGGCAGGCCTGGGATATGTTTCACTTGCATTTTGTGACAAAATGAGGCAAAACTCTTAGATGTATAGGCTGGCTCTTTGTCTGTTTACAGTGTATCAGGCTTGCCCCATGCGGCCCAAGCTTCAAGGCAGTGGGTAATGATATTGTGAACTCTTTCCCCAGAAAGAGGTGTAGTGTGCATTACCCAAGAACATGTTTCAATGGAGACATGCACATACTGAAGCTTTCCAAAGGATGGAACATGGGTAACATCCATCTGCCATATTTCAGGTGGATAAAATGCCTCTGGGATTAACCCCTATTTTCTAAGCAGGCAATAATTGCACACAAGCAGAACACCTTTAACAATATTCCTAGCTATCTCCCTAGAAATTTTAAATTTAGTTCTTAAAACAACAGATGAAACATGGTATAAGCTATGAAATACTCATGCTTGTGTTTCAGAGTCCAATGTCACAAAAGCGCACGGTGCCAGATCAACTTGTTCATTGTCTTTTGCCATAGTAACAGGTAACAAAGAGCGAGCTCAGATGTGGGTAATATGAAAGAAATTGGATCGATGCAAAATATCACCTCTTATTACTGCTAAAAGAGGCTACCATACTAGAGGGTTTAATATAGGAAACAATTTCTAAATTTTTAACAGCATTCACCATACATCAGATACCAAATTGAAAGACTCAGGAAAACATTTAAAAACCTCTAAAACTACTTGGCATTCTACTATTTGGGGAGCATTTGGATGCCACTCAACAGTTACAGGTGAGCCTCCTTCCACCATGTAGGCTCCTTTCCCAGTCTTAGACCCATCCATGTAGATGGTTAAGGCTTTGCTCAACAGTTGCTCCCACATGATCTGAGGGAACACCACAGGCTGCTGAACTGCGAATATTAAAAGTTCACTCTTGGGCAAATGATTATCAACTGTACCAGAAAAGGCACAAACCAATATAGCCCATTCTGAGGTAGTGGCAGCCAATATCTCTACCTGTTCTTTTGTATAAGGGACTATCAGTCAGTCAGGTGTCTTGGCAAAAGATGTAATTGATTGTTTAATGCCTACTAATGCAACCTCAGCCGTCATGGATGGATAGTGGGACAAGGTTCTCATCCTTGTAGATTTAGAATGAATCAACAGTAGATGCCCTTCTTGCCAAAGAACACCATTTGGAAAGCCAAAATTTGGGAGGATACACATCCAAATGGGCTTGGATTCATCACAGCGCACCAACTGTGCCCTAGTAATTGCGTGCTCTACCTTTTGAAGTGCTATCTGAGCCTCTGGGGTTAGTTGGCATGGGGAATTAAGATCTGGGTTTCCCTATAAAATATCAAAGAAGAGTTTAAGCTAAAAGTGAGTTAATTTCAAATATGGCCAATTCCAATTTATATCTCCAAGCAATGTTTGAAAATCATTTAAAGTCCTTAAGAAATTGGTTCTAATTTCTACCTTTTGTGGTCTAACATGGGCATTCTGAATAATAGCTCCTAAAAATTCAATAGCTCCTACCTTCTATTTCTTCTCCAGAGCAATAAATAAATCTTTATCTTTTAATTCCTTGGTTAATAAACTTAATGCTAATTCTAACAATTACATAGAAGGGGCTGCTTCCAATTTTTCTTAAGAAAGAGGCCACTGAGGTACTCATACAGGTGCAGTGGCCATCTGGCACTCTCTTGTACACTGCTCATAAACTAATTGCTTTACTAGCAGCAGTGCGGTTTCCACATGACCAACAATTTGTCCTGCTCCATCCATTATGCGAGCTACAAAGTCAGAAAATGGTTCAGTGCTGCCCTGTATTATTTTGTTTAAGTTCCCTGAGACCTCCCCCTCATTGGGTAGGGCTCACCAAGCCCTAATATTGATGGTGTCTATTTGAGTATAAACTCCCACAGGATATGCTGTCTGATTATTTACCCATTGTCCTTGACCTAACAGCATATCTGCACTCAATGCTGGCTGCCCATAGGCAGTGTTCTCCCGGGCCTGACTATGTGCCAGATCAGTCTCCATTGACTTCTCTCTAAATATTGCCCAGGATTGAGACAGGCTTTTGCTAAGCTACTACAGTGACTAGGCATCATGGCAGATCTACTCAATACCTCAACCTGTGCTAATATAAAAGACGCAGTAGTGTCATAAGTGTGGACAGACTCTGCCAGGGATTTCACTGTCTTAAAATGAAAAAGCTCATGATACCTTTGCTCCTGGTTATCTTGATAAACTGGAAAAGCCAGCGGCACACTAGGAAGCAGCTCATGCTGGACTCTCTTTCACAATTTTGTGTTGTCCGGTGGCTTAGAACAGATGCCCTCACCAGGCTAGCAATACAGGGGGGGGGCAATAGGTGCTGTAGAGGAAACAAATCGGAATTACTGACTCCACGCCTCTTGGCTGCTTTTAATCCATCTATCTGTTGCAGTGCTAGCAAGTAGAGTGGACTCAGAAAAAAACCTTAATGTAGCAGCTCCTTCAGAGCCAAAAAACTTGGACATGAGGTTAAAAACCTCATCCTTGTATAACCTTTAATTCCTACCTTAATTTCACGCTCACACCATTACTCTTCAACAGCCATTTGAAAGATGTAGCAATTGGGTGAGAGGATTTTACACCCATATCCTTGCCTATTTAAAATCCTTTATATCCTAAACAACCCCAAAGTACCAACAGGTTAGAATTGCTCATCAGCAGACGCCCAGTTCTCTGCTTTTTTCTACAAGTAGAGTTTTCCTCCTTAACGCAGGTCCTTTTTTTCCTGTGATACTTACCTGTTAACCTTCCTGATTACGGCAATTCTGAATCTCCTTCAGACTCTACTGCAGCAACATCACCAATGGTCCACTCTGTGTGTCGAGTTCTGAATCAGTCTTCTCTGCAGGGCACGAAGGTTCCCGGTTTTTGGCACCACTTGTGGTGATCCGCTTTCTGGCCTGAAGAATGACGGGTCACCACATGCACAATTCTTCTCGGATCACACTTTATTGGAGTACAGCTCAGTTGAGAATGGTGGAAACAAGACCCCTAGGCTGAAATGAAGCCTGCTAAAATACGGAAGCCGGGATGCATGACTGGTGCCCAACGTAATGCCTCATTAGCATATAGCTGGTGATAGGTCAAAAGTAATACATCATTAGCACATACCTGGTAATAGGTTTTAAGCAATGCCAAATTAGCATAAGCGGCACAGATATAATACCTAGGGTCCAGCAATTTGTGCAAGGGCCAATTGTGCCCTACTGGACTGCTATTTCTAAGTGGATGCGGACAGAAGAGTGTTTGTGGCCAGTCAAACTGGATGTGGCAAGCCATAGTGGGCTTGATTAATTAAAGTATTTGTGGCGTGTTTGAGCATGTTCAGTCAATGTGAGCGTGGCATGTTGTGGCCATGGTCAGTCAAAGTGTCCAAGTCCAGTCACAATAGCCGTGTGCAGGCAAAGTAAATGTGGCTTGGTGTGGGTGTGGTCAGACAAAGTGGTTGTGACCTGTAGTAGCCGTTGTCACTCAAAGTGTTAATGGCCAGTTGAAATGGGTTTGGTCAATTAGAGTGGTTGTGGCCTGGTGTGGGTGTGATCAATCAAAGTGGATGTGGCCTGTTGTGGTCATGGTCATTCACAGTGGCCGTGGACAGTCAAAGTGGGTGTGGTCAATCAATGAATCTGTAGCATGTTGTATCCATGGTCAAAGAGGCCGTGGACAGTAAAATTGTGTGTGTTCAGTCAAATTTGGCATGGTTTGCTGTGAGAGGGGTGCGTCAAAGTGGGTGTGCTCTGTCAAAGTGGGTGTGGACATGAAAAGTGTGGGTGGCCAGTCAAACTGGACGTGGCCAGTCATAGTGGGCTTGATTAATTAAAGTATTTGTGGCATGGTTTGAGCGTGGTCATTTAATGTGTGCATGGTATGTTGTGCCCATGGTCAGTCAAAGTGTCCATTTCCAGTCACAGTGGCCATGTGCAGTCGAAGTAAGCGTGGCTTGGTGTGGGCATAGTCAGACAAAGTGGCTGTGATCCAGTGTGGCTGTGGCCAGTCAAAGTGGGTGTGGTTTGGTGTGGGCGTGCTCTGTCAAAGTGGGTGTAGTCAATCAAAAAAGGCGTGGCATATTGTATTTGTGGTCAAAGTGGCCATGGACAGTAAAAGTGGGTGTTTTCAGTCAAAGTGGCATGGCTTGCTGTGTGCGTGGTCAGTCAACATTGGCATGGTCAGTTAAAGTAGGTGTGGTCAGTCACTGTTCACTGTGACAAACAATGTAGGCATGGTCAGTCACTGTGGGCATGACCATTCAAAGTTGGCATGACTTGATGTGTGCATGAACCACCAAAGTGGGCGTAGCCAGTAAAATTTTTATGATCAGTCAAACTGGACATGGTCTGTCAATGTGGGCATGGGCATTCAAAGAAGGCCTGTTCATTTACTTGTGTATGGTCTGTCAAAGTGTGGTATTGAGTGGGCATGGTCAAACTGGTCGTGGCCAAAGTGGGCTTGTTTAATTAAAGTATTCATAGCCTGGTGTGAGCATGGTCAGTCAAATTGTGTGTGGCATGTTGTGGCCGTGGTCAGTAAAAGTGTCCATGGACAGTCAAAGTGGCCTTATTCAGTCAAAGGAAGCATGGTTTGGTGTGGGCATGATCATTCAAAGTGGCCATGGCCAGTAAAACTGGGCATGGATAGGTGTGTGTGTGGTAAGTCAAACTGGGTGTGGCCAATCAAAGTGGGCATGACCCGTCAAAGTGGAGACTATAGGAAGTAACATGTTTCATAATGCTCTGTGTAATAAAACGTGTGTATCGATGCAGAAGAGAAAAACACATGAGTTCAAATGAAGCAAGGAAGCAACATATCTCTTAATGCTCTGTGTAAAAATGTGTGTGTATGGACACTGAAGAAAAAAACACGTGTGTTCAAACTAGGACAGAAAGCAACATCTCTCTTATTGCTCTGTGTAAGAAAACATGAGTTTTGAAGTTTAGGAGAAAAACCCATGTGTTAGATTAAGGAGAGGAAGCAACACCTCTCTTAATGCTCTGTGTAAGAAAACATGTGTATGGACTCTGAAGACAAAAACACATGTGTTCAAACAAGAAATGGTAGCAACATCTCTCTTAATGCTCAGTGTAAGAAAACATATCAATGGGTTCTGAGGACAAAAACACATGTATTCAAACGAGGAGAGGAAGCAACATCTCTCTTAATGCTGTGTGTAAGAAAATGTGTGTATTGACACTGAAGACAAAAACACATTTGTTCAAACAAGAAAAGGTTGCAACATATCTCTTAATGCTCTGTGTAAGAAAAAATGTGTATGGACACTGGAGACAAAAACACATATTTTCAAACGAGGAGAGGAAGCCACATCTTTCTTAATGCTCTGTGTAAGAAAATGTGTGTATTGATGCTGAAGACAAAAACACATTTGTTCAAACAAGAAAAGGTAGCAACATCTCTCTTAAGGCTCTGTGTAAGAAAATGTGTGTATTGACGCTGGAGACAAAAACACATATGTTCAAACGAGGAGAGAAAGCAACATCTCTCTTAATGCTCTGTGTAAGAAAATGTGTGTATTGATGCCGAGGAGAAAACAAATGTGTTCATAGGAGAAGTGGAAGCAACATCTCTCTTAATGCTCTATGTAAGAAGACATGTGTATTGATGCTGAAGAGTAAAACACATGTGTTTAAACAATGAGAGGACTCAACATCTCTCTTATTGCTCTGTGAAAGTAAATGTGTGTATTGACCCTGAAGAGAAAAAGACTTGTGCAAGCTAGGAGTGGAGGCAACATCTCTGTTAATGCTCTGGGTAGCAAAATGTGACTATTGATGCTGATAAGAAAAACACCTGTTCAAAGGAGGAGAGGAAACAACATCTCTTTAATGCTCTGTGTAAGAAGAATATTGAAATTCAGGAGAAAAACACATGTGTTAGACTAAGAAGAGGAAGCAAGAACTCTCTTAATGCTCTGTGTAAGAAAACATGGGTATGGGCACTGAAGATAAAAACACCTGTGTTTAAACAAGGAGAGGGTTCAACATCTCTAATGCTCTGTGTAAGTAAACGTGTGTATTGACGCTGGAGACAAGAACATATGTGTTCAAACGAGGAGAGGAAACATCTCTCTTAATGCTCTGTGTTAGAAAATGTTTGTATTGATGCTGAGGAGAAAAACAAATGTGTTCAAAGGAGGAGAGGTAGCACTATCTCCCTCAATGCTCTGGGTAGCAAAACATGACTATTGATGTTGAAGAAAAAAACACATCATTTCAAAAGATAGAGGAAGCAAAGTCTCTATTAATGCTCTGTGGAAGAAAACGGGTATTTTCCCACTGAAGTGAAAAACACATGTGTTCAAATGATGCCAGAAGAGGGCGTGATCAGCCACTGTGGGCATGGTCAGTCTAAGTGGGTGTGTTCAGTAAAAGTGGGTGCAGCTTGGTGTGGGCATGGTGTGTCAAAGTGCATTTGTGTGTCAAGCCTCTTTCTGTGCTGCAGAATGGCGAGACACCACATGCGCGATTCTTCTCAGATCACACTGGAAGCCGGGATGTGTGAATGGTGCCCATCATAATGCCTGATTAGAATATAGCTGGTGATTGTTGCAAAGTAATACCTCATTAGCATATAGCTGGTGATAGGTCCAAAGTAATACCTCATTTGCGTATTCAGGGATCACATCGGATAAGTCACTACTCGATGTCTAATTAGCATAAGCGGCACAGATGCAATAGTTGGCATCCAACAAATTGTGCAATGGCCAACCGCAACCTACATCTCCCCCTTTTTTTTTCTAATGGTACAGATAGGATATAGGCCGTACAGGTTTTCACCTCATGATGTGCCCACCTCTCAAAAGCTGTTTCCTCCTGCCAGGATCCCCGAGAAGCCTTCCTGCATGCAAGGTCAGTGAGGCCAGCAGGGTGCAAAGGCCATCTCAGAGGAGAATAATACCCTTTAGAGGTGCAATGGCAGCTAAAGCCTCTCTGTGCAAGGGTAATCATTATAAGTCACATAGGGTTGAGGGCCAGGCTACAGGGGAGTGCACTGCATTAACAGCCAAGTGTGCCTGAGTGAGTAGGACCTTTTCATGACACGCTCTGATGTGAATATGGGAAACCAGCCAAACGCAAATAAATAATCCCAAATAAACAACAGACTGCAAAGTTTCCCAATTCCACCCACGCTTTGATAAAAGGAAAGGGCAGAAGAGAGTTAAGGAGTAAAGTCCCCAAGTGTAACAGGCTCCAATCTTGAAGCATTCAAACGTGTAATCTGGAACTTTTGCTTGAGGATCATCTTTTTGTACTCCATAGACCAATTCTCACTTTCTGCTTGAATCAGGGGAAGATGGTCAGGAGTATCCATATCAGCATCATCCTTAGAGTTGTACTCATTGTATCTTGTCAATCTTGATGGCACCCAGACTGGCTCCTGATTCTGTGGAGAAACACATAAAGATCCCCTGGATCAAATGGTAACAAGATCTGGGCCTCACCATTGATTAGAAAGTACATCCTTCCACAAAACTTTGCCTTGACTGTTGGGTTCTGATGTCACATGATGTTTGGCAATGGTTTCATTTTTATCATTTAAATTTAGAAAATTTATAGTGAATAAAGCAAAAGAGAGCCTTTGTTTGGGGGTGCAATTCTCTGCTATTCCTTCTTTTTGTTTTTGCAGGAAGTCCTTCAGCAGACGATGTGCACACTCTATTATCCCCTTCCCTTGTGGATTATAGGGAAGGCCTGTGATATTTTTCACTTGCATTTTGTGACAAAATGAGGCAAAACTCTTAGATGCATAGGCTGGTCCTTTGTCTGTTTTCAGTTTTCAGTGGCTGTTCTTAGGCTTGCCCCAAGCGGCCCAAGGTTCAAGGCAGTGGGTAATGACTTTTTGAACACTTTTGACAGAAAGAGGTGTAGTGTGCATTACCCCAGAACATGTATCAATGGAGAAATGCCAATACTGAAGCTTTCCAAAGGATGGAACGTGGGTAACATCCATCTGCCAAATTTCAAGTGGATAAAATGCCTCTGGGATTAATCCCTATTTTCTGAGCAGGCAAGAGTTGCACACAAGCAGAACAGATTTTCATAATAATCCTAGCTATCTCCCTAGAATTTTTAAATTTAGTTCTTAAAACAGCAGATGAAACATGGTATAAGCTATGAAACTCTTGCGCTTGTGTTTTGGGGTCCAATGCCACAAAAGCGCACATCGCCAGATCAACCTGTTCATTGGCTTTTACCATAGGACCAGGTAACAAAGAGTGAGCTCAGATGTGGGCTATAAAAAAGGAATTGGATCAATGCAAAATCTCACCTCTTATTCCTGCTAAAAGTGAGGCTACCATACTAGAGGGTTTAATATAGGAAACAATTTCTAAATTTTTAACAGCATTCACCACATATGATGAATCAGATAGCAAATTGAAAGACTCAGGAAAACATTTAAAAACCTCTAAAACTACTTGGCATTCTACTATTTGGGGAGCATTTGGACGGCACTCAACAGTTACAGGTGAGCCTCCTTGCACCATGTAGGCTCCTTTCCCAGTCTTAGATCCATCCATGTAGATGGTTAAGGCATTGCTCAATGGTTGTTCCCACATGATCTGAGGGAACACCACAGGATGCTGAACTATGAATCTTAAAATTTCACTCTTGGGCAAATGATTATCAATTGTACCAGAAAAGGCACAAACCAATATAGCCCATTCTGAGGTAGTGGCACTCAATATTTCTAATTGTTCTTTTGTATAAGGACCTATAAGTTGGTCAGGTGTCTTGGCAAAAGATGTAATAGATTGTTTAATGCCTACTAATGCAACCTCAGTCATCATGGATGGATAGTGGGACAAGGTTCTCATCCCTGTAGATTTAGAATGAATCCACATTAGAGGCCCTTTCTTGCCAATGAATACCAGTCAGAAAGCCTAAAGTGGGGAGGATACACATCCAAATGGGCTTGTATTCATCACAGCACACCCACTGTGCCCTAGTAATTGCTTGCTCTACCTTTTGAAGTGCTATCTGAGCCTCTGGGGTTGGTTGACATGGGGAATTAAGATCTGGGTTTCCCTCTAAAATATGAAAGAAGAGTTTAAGCTCAAAGCGAGTTAATTTCAAATATGGCTGAATCCAATTTATATCTCCAAGTAATGTTTGAAAATCATTTAAAGTCCTTAAGCAATTGTTCCTAATTACTAACTTTTGTGGTCAAACATGGGCATTGTTGATAATAGCTCCTAAAATTTCAATAGCTCCTCCCTTCTGTATCTTCTCCAGAGCAATAAATAAATCTTTATCTTTTAATTCCTTGGTTAATAGACTAAACATAAATTCTAACAATTGCATAGAAGGGGTTGCTTCAAATTTTTCTTTAGAAAGAGGCCACTGAGGTAACCATACAGGTGCAGTGGCCATCTGGCACTCTCTTGTACACTGCTCATAAACTAATTGCTTTACTAGCAGCAGTGCGGTTTCCACATGACCAAAAATTTGTCCTGTTCCATCCATTATGCGAGCTACAAAGTCAGAAAATGATTCAGTGCTGCCCTGTATTATTTTGGTTAGGTTCCCTGAGACCTCCCCTTCCTTGTGGGGGCTCACCAAGCCCTAATATTGATGATGTTTTTTTTGAGAATAAACGTCCACAGGATATGCTGTCTGATTATTTACCCATTGTCCTTGTTCTAACAGCATATCTGCACTCCATGCTGGCTGTCCATAGGCAGCGTTCTCCTGGGCCTGACTATGTGCCAGATCAGTCACCATTGACTTCCACTCTAAATATTGCCCAGGATTGAGACACGTTTTTGTAAGCTACTCCAGTGACTAGGCGCCATGGCAGATCTACTCAATGCCTCAACCTGTGCTACTGTAAAAGACGCAGTAGCATCATAAGTGCTGACAGAGTCTACCAGGGATTTCACTGTCTTAAAATCAAAAAGCTGGTGATAACTTTGCCCCTGGTTATCTTGATAAACTGGAAAAGCCAGCAGCACACTAGGAAGCAGCTCACGCTGGACCCTCTTCCACAATTTTGTGTTGTCCGGTGGCTTAGAACAGATGCCCTCACCAGGCTGGCAATATGGAGGGGGGGCAATAGGTGCAGTAGAAGAAACAAATTGTAATTCCTGACTCCGCCCCTCTTGTCTGCTTTTACCCATCTATCACTCCCATAGCTAGCAAGCAGAGTGGACTCAGGAAAAAACCTTAATGGAGCAGGTCCTTAAGAGCCAAAAAAATTGGACATGAGGTTAAAAACCTCATCCTTGTATAATGTTTATTTCCTACCTTAATTTAATGCTCACACCATTACTCTTCAACAGCTCTTTCAAAGCTGTTGCAATCATGTGAGAGGATTTTACACCCATATCCTTGCCTATTTAAAACCCTTTATATTCTAAACAACCCCAAACTACCAACATGTTAGAATCACTCGTCAGCAGATGCCCAGTTCTCTGCTTTTTTCTACAAGCAGAGTTTTCCTCCTTAACGCAGGTCCACTATTTTCCTGTGAGACTTACCAGTTAACATTCCTGATTACGGCATTTCAGAATCTCCTTCAGATTCTACTGCAGCAACCTCAATGACGGTCCACTCCCTGTGTCATGTTCTGAATCTGTCTTCTCTGAGAGGTGCAAAAGTTCCCTTGTTCCGGCGCCACTTGTGGTGAACCTCTTTCTTGCCTGCAGAATGACGAGTCACAACATGCATGATTCTTCTCGGATCACACTTTATTGGAGTACAGCTCAGTTGAGAATGGTGGAAAAAAGACCCCGAGCCTGAAATGTAGCCTGGTAATATAGGGAAGCCGGGATGCATGATTGAGGCACAACATAATGCCTCATTAGCATATAGCTGGTGATATGTGCAAAGTAATATCTCATTAGTATATAGCTGGTAACAGGTGGTAAGGAGTGCCAAATTAGCATAAATGGCATAGATGTAATAGCTAGGGTCCAGCAAGTTGTGCAAGGGCCAATCATGCCCTACTGGACTGCTCTCTCAAAGTGGGAGTGGACATGAAAAGTGTGTGCAGCCAGTAATACTGGACATGGCAAGCCATAGTGTGATTGTTTAATTAAACTATTTGTAGCCTGGTGTGAGTATGGTCAGTCTATGTGGGCGTGGCATGTTGTGGCTATGGTCAGTCAAAGTATCCATGTCCAGTCACAGTGGCCTTGTGAAAGCAAAGTAAACATGGCTTGGTGTGAGTATGGTCATACAAAGTGACTGTGACTTGTTGTAGCCCTGGTCACTCAAATTGTGCATGGCCAGTTGAAATGGGTTTGGTCAATTAGAGTGGTTGTGGCCTGGTGTGGGCATGATCAATCAAAGTGGGTGTGGTGTTGTGGCCGTGGACATTCAAAGTGGCCAAGGCCAGTCAAAGTGGGTGTGGTTTGGTGTGGGCATGGTCAATCAAAGTGGGTGTGGTCAATCAAAGAAGGTGTGGCATGTTGTATCCAAGGTCAATGTGGTCATGGACAGTAAAAGTGCTTGTGCTCAGTCAAGGTTGGCATGGCTTGCTTTGGCATATTCAGTCAACATTGGCGTGGCCGAGTAAAGTAGGCGTGGTCAGTCACTGTTCACTTGTACAAACAAAGTAGGCATGGTCAGTCACTATGTGCATGACCTGTCAAAGTTGGCATGGCTTGCTGTGAGCGTGGACCACCAAAGTGGGAGTGGCCACTAAAATTTTTAAGGTAAGTCAAACTGTGCATGGTCTGTCAACGTGGACATGGCCATTCAAAGTAGGCCTGTGCGGTTACTTGTGTATGGCCTGTCAAAGTGTGCATGGTGTTGTATAGGCATGGTCTGTGAAATTGCTCGTGGCCAATCAAAGTTGGCGTGGCCAATCAAAGTGGGCATGGTATTGTGTGGGCATGGTCAAACTGGTCATGGCACAAGTGGACTTGTTTAATTAAAGTATTCAAGGCCTGGTTTGAGCATGGTCAGTCAATGTGTATGTGGCATGTGGTGGCTGTCGTCAGTAAAAGTGTCCGTGGCCAGTCAAAGTGGCCTTATTCAGTCAAAGTAAGTGTGGCTTGGTGTGGGCATGGTCAGACAAAGTGGCTGTGACCTGTTGTGGCCTTGGACATTCACAGTGGCCTTCACCAGTCAAAGTGGGCCTGGATAGGTGTGGGTGTGGTACATCAAACTGTGTGGCCAATCAAAGTGGGTATGGCTCATCAAAGTGGAGAGTATAGGAAGTAACATATTTCTTAATGTTCTGTGTAAGAAAATGTGTGTATCGATGCAGAAGAGAAAAACACATGTGTTCAACCGAAGCAAGGAAGCAACATCTCTCTTAATGCTCTGTGTAGGAAAGTGTATATGGACACTGAAGAAAAAAGCATATGTGTGCAAAGGAGGACAGAAAGCAACATCTCTCTTAATGCTCTGTGTAAGAAAACATGAGTATTGAAGGAAGCGACATCACTTATTTTATGCTGTGTTAGAAAAGTTGTGTATAAACACTGAAGAGAAAAACACATGTTTTCAAAGGAGGAGAGGCAGCACTATCTCTCTTAATGCTCTGTGTAAGAAATTGTGTGTATGGATGCTGAAGATAAAAACACCTGTGTTTAAACAAAGAGAGTGCTCAACATCTCTAATGCTCTGTGTAAGAAAACATGGGTATTGATGCTGAAGACAAAAACACATGTGTTCAAACAAGGAAAGGGAGCAATATCTCTCTTAAAGTTCTGTGTAAGAAAACATGACTATGGATGCGGAGGAAAAAAACAAATGTGTTCAAACAAGGAGTGGAAGAAATATCTATCTTAATGCTCTATGTGAGTAAACATGTGTATAGACACTGAAGAAAAAACACATGTGTTCAAACGAGGAGAGGAAACAACATTTCTCTTAATGCTCTGTGTAAAAAATTGTGTGTACTGATGCTGAAGAGAAAAACACATGTGTTGAAAGGAGGAGAGAAAGCACCATCTCCCTTAATTCCCTGGGTAGCAAAAAGTGACTATTGACATTCAAGGAAAAAACACATCTGCTCAAACTATAGAGGAAGCAACATCTCTATTAATGCTCTGTGGAAAAAAAAACGTGTGTTTTCCCGCTGAAGTGAAAAACACATGTGTTCAAATGAGGCCAGAAGAGGGCGTGGTCAGCCATTGTGGGCATGGTCAGTCTAAGTGGATGTGTTCAGTCAAGGTTGGCGTGGCTTGGTGTTGGTGTTGTGCGTCATAGTGGGTTTGCTCTGTCAAAGTGGTCGTGGATGCAAAAAGTGTGTGTGCCCAGTGAAAATGGATGTGGCCAGTCATAGTTGGCTTTTATAATTAAAGTATTCATGGCCTGGTGTGACCATATTCAGTCAATATGGGCATAGCATCTTGTGGCCATAGTCATTCTAATTGTCCATGTCTAGTCACAGTGGCTGTGTGCAGTCAAAGTAAGTGTGCCTTGGTGTGGGCATGGTCAGACAAAGTGGCTGTGGCCTGCAGTAACCGTGGTCAGTCAAAGTGTGCTTGGCCAGTCAAAATGGGCTTGGTCAATTAAAGTGGTTTTCGCATGTTGTGGGCGTGATCGATCAAAGTGTGTGTGGCTTGTTGTGGTCGTGATGTTTCACAGTGTTCGTGGCCAGTCAAAGTGTGCATGTTCGATCACTTGTGCATGGTTGGTCAAAGTGTGTGTGGTATTGTGTGTGTGTGGTCAGTCAAAGAGGGCATAGTATTGTGTAGGCATGGTCAGTCAAACTGGACGTGGCCAAAATGGGCTTGTTTAATTAAAGTATTCATGGCTTGGTGTGAGCATGGTCAGTCAATGTGTGAGTGGCATGTTGTGTCCGTGGTCAGTCAAAGTGTCTGTGGCCAATCAAAGTGGCCTCATTCAGTCAAAGTAAGCATGGGTTGGTGTGGGCATGGTCAGACAAAGTGATCGTGACCCGGGGTGACCATGAACATTCAAAGTGTCTTTGGCCAGTCAAAGTGTGTGAGGCTTGGTGTGGTCATATTAAGTCAAAGATGTTGTGGCCAATCAAAGTGGGCGTGGACTGTCAAAGTGGAAAGTATACGAAGTAACATGTTTCTTAATGCTCTGTATAAGATAATATGTGTATGGATGCTGAAGAAAAACACAGATTGTGCAAACGAGGAGAAAAGGAACATCTTTCTTAATGCTCTGTGTAAGAAAACATGTGTATGGACACTGAAGATAAAATTGCCTGTTTTTAAACAAGGAGAATTCTCATCATCTCTCTTAATGCTCTGTGTAAGAAAATGTGTGTATTGACATTGAAGAATAAAGATGTGTGCAATCTAGGAGTGGAGGCAACATCTATCTCAATGCTCTTTGTAAACAAATGTGAGTATTGACGCTGAAGAGAAAAACACATGTGTTCAAAGGAGGACAGGAAGCATCATCTCTCTTAATGCTGTGTGTAAGAAAATGTTTGTACTGATGCTGAAGAGAAAAATGCATGAGTTCAATCAAAAAGAGAAACAACATCTCTCTTATTGCTCTCTGTAAGAAAAAATGTATATTGACATTGAAAATAAAATACATGTGTTCAAACGAGGAGAGGAAGCAACATTCCTTTTATGCTCTGTGTAAGAAATATTGTATATTAATACTGAATTGAAAAGCACATGTGTTAAAAGGAGGAGAGGAAGCACCATCTCCCTTAATGCTCTTGGTGGCAATACATGACTATTGGCATTCAAGGAAAAAACACATCTGTTCAAACAATAGAGGAAGCAACATCTCTATTAATGCTCTGTGGAAGAAAATGTGTGTTTTCCCGCTGAGGTGAAAAACACATGTGTTCAAATGAGGCCAGAAGAGGGCGTGGTCAGCCATTGTGGGCATGGTCAGTCTAAGTGGATGTGTTCAGTCAATTTTGGCATGGCTTGGTGTCGGTGTTGTGCGTCAAAGTGGGCATAGACATGAAAAGTGTGTGTGCCCAGTGAAAGTGGATGTGGCCAGTCATAGTTGACTTTTATAATTAAAGTGTTCATGGCCTGGTGTAAGCATATTCAGTCAATATGGGCGTAGCATCTTGTGGCCATGGTCAGTCAAATTGTCCATGTCTAGTCACAGTGGCTGTGTGCAGTCAAAGTAAGTATGCCTTGCTGTGGGCATGGTCAGACAAAGTGGCTGTGGCCTGCAGTAGCCGTGGTCAGTCAAAGTGTGCATGGCCAGTCGAAATGGGCTTGGTCAATTAAAGTAGTTGTGGCCTGGTGTGGGTGTGATCAATCAAAGTGTGTGTGTCATTTTTGTGGTCATGGACTTTCACAGTGTCCATGGCCAGTCAGAGTGTGCATGTTCGATCACATGTGAGTGATTGATCAAAGTGTGTGTGGCATTGTGTGGGCATGGTCAGTCAAACTGGACGTGGCCAAAGTGGGCTTGTTTAATTAAAGTATTCATGGCCTGGTGTGACCACGGTCAGTCAAAGGGTTTGTGGCCAATCAAAGTGGCCTCATTCAGTCAAAGTAAGTGTGGGTTGGTGTGGGCATGGTCAGACATAGTGACTGTGACCTGATGTGACCATGGACATTCAAAGAGTTTGGCCAGTCAAAGTGTGCGTGGCTTGATGTGGTCGTGTTAAGTCAAAGTTGATGTGGCCAATCAAGGTGGGCGTGGCCTGTCAAAGTGGAAAGTATAGGAAGTAACATGTATCTTAATGCTCTGTGGAAGAACATGTGTGTATGGATGCTGAAGAAAAAAACATATTGTGCAAACGAGGAGAAAAGAAACATCTCTCTTAATGCTCTGTGTAAGAAAACGTGTGTATGGGCACTGAAGATTAAATCGCCTGTTTTTAAACAAGAAGAGGGCTCATCATCTTTCTTAATGCTCTGTGTAAGAAAACGTGTATATAGACACGGAAGACAAAAAAACTTATGTTCAAATGAGGAGAGAAAACAACATCTCTCTTAATGCTCTCTGTAAGAAAACATGTGTATTGACACTGAAGAGAGAAAACATGTGTTTAAACAAGTAGAGGACTCAACATCACTCTTAATGCTCTGTGTAAGAAAACACAGTGTATTGTATGTCAGTGTATTGACACTGAAAAATAAAGTCAGTGTATTGACACTGAAAAATAAAGATGTGTGCAAACTAGGAGTGTAGGCAACAACTCTCTTAATGCTCTTTGTAAACAAACATGAGTATTGAAGCTGAAGAGAAAAACACATGTGTTAAAAGGAGGAGAGGAAGCATCATCTCTCTTAATGCTGTGTGTAAGAAAATGTTTGTAATGATGCTGAAGAGAAAAATGCATGAGATCAATCAAGGAGAGAAAGCAACATCACTCTTATTGCTCTGTGTAAGAAAACATGTATTGATATTGAAATTAAAATACACATGTTCAAATGAGAAGAGGAAACAACATCCCTGTTTATGCTCTGTGTAAGAAATGTTGTGTATTAATACTGAAGAGAAAAGCACATGTGTTCAAAGGAGGAGAAGAAGTACCGTCTTCCTTAATACTCTGGGTGGCAAAACGTGACTATTGACATTGAAGGAAAAAACACATCTGTTCAAACAATAGAGGAAGCAACATCTCTATTAATGCTCTATAGAAGAAAACGGCGTGTTTTCCCGCCGAGGTGAAAAACACATGTGTTCAAATGAGGCCAGAAGAAGGCATGGTCAGCCATTGTGGGCATGGTTAATCTAAGTGGGTGTGTTCAGTCAAAGTTGGCAAGGCTTGGTGTGAGCATGGTGTGTCAAAGTGGGTGTGTTCTGTCAAAGTGGTTGTGGACATGAAAAGTGTGTGTGGCCAGTTAAACTGGACGTGGCCAGTCATAGTAGGCTTGTTTAAAAAAAGTATTTGTGGCCTGGTGTGAGAATGGTCAGTCTATGTGGGGATGACTTGTTGTGGCCATGGTCAGTCAAAGTGTCATGTTTAGTCAAAGAGGCCATGTGCAGTCAAAATGAGTGTGGCTTGGTTTGCGCATGGTCAGACAAAGTGGCTGTGACCTGTTGTAGCCGTGGTCAGTCAAAGTGTGCATAGCCAGTGGAATGGGCTTGGTGAATTAAAGTGGTTGTGGCCTCGAGTGGGCATGATCAATCAAAGGGGGTGTGGCCTGTTGTGGTTGTGATCGTTCATAGTGTCTGTGGCCAATCAAAATGTCCGTGTTCAGTCACTTGTTCATGGACGGTCAAAGTGTGTGTGGTATTTTGTGGGCGTGCACAGTCAAAGTGTTTGTGGTCAATCAAATTTGGCTTGGCCGGTGAAAGTGGGAATGGTTTTGAGTAGGTATGGACAGTCAAACTGGACGTGGCCAAAGTGGGCTTGTTTAATTAAAGTATTTGTGGCCTGTTGTGAATGTGGTCAGTCAATGTGTTTGTGGCATGTTGTATCTGTGGCCAGTCAAAGTGGCCTTATTCAGTGAACGTAACGTGGCTTGGTGTGGGCATGTTCAAAGTGGCTGTGATCCAGTGTGGCCATGGTCATTGAAAGTGGCTGTTGCCAGTCAAAGTGTGTGTGCCTTGGTGTGGGTGTGGTAAGTCAAAGTGGGTGTGGCCAATCAAAGTGGGCATGGCCCATCAAAGTGTAGAGTATAAGAAGTAACATATTTCTTAATGTTCTGTGTAAGAAAATGTGTGTATCGATGCAGAACAGAAAAAATTATGTGTTCAAATGAATCAAGGAAGCAACATCTGTGTAAGAAACTGTGTGTATAGACCTTGAGGAAAAAACATATGTGTTCAAATGAGGAGAGAAAGCAATATCTCTCTTAATACTCTGTGTAAGAAAACATGTGTATTGATGTTTTGAGAAAAACACATGTGTTAGATTAAGGAGAGGAAGCAACACCTCTCTTAATGCTCTGTGTAAAATAAATGTGTGTATGGACAATGTAGACAAAAACATATGTGTTCAAACAAGGAAAGGAAGCAACATCTCTCTTAATGCTCTGTGTAAGAAAACATGTGTATTGATGCTGAAGAGAAAAACACATGTGTTTAAACAAGTAGAAGACTGAACATCTCCCTTAATGCTCTCTGCAAGAAAACATGTTTATTGACACTGAAGAGAAAAAGACGTGTGCAAACTAGGAGTGGTGGCAACATCTCTCTTAATGCTGTTTGTAAGCAAACGTGAGTATTGACACTGAAGAGAAAAACAAAAGTGTTCAAAGGAGTTGAGGAAGCAACATCTCTCTTAATGCTGGGTGTAAGAAAATGTTTGTAGTGATGCTGAAGAGAAAAATGCTTGTGTTCAAAAAAGGAGAGAAAGCAACATCTCTCTTATTGCTCGGTGTAAGAAATCATTTATTGACAATGAACATAAAATACATGTGCTCAAATGAGGAGAGGAAGCAACATCTCTTTTTCTGCTCAATGTAAGAAGAGTTGTGTATTAAAACTGGAGAGAAAAACATATGTCTTCTAAAGAGGAGAGGAAACACCATCTCCCTTAATGCTCTGGGTAGCAAAACGTGACTATTGACATTGAGGGAAAAAATACATCTTTTCAAACAATAGAGGAAGCAACATCTCTATTAATGCTCTGTGGAAGAATATCTGTGTTTTTCAGCTGAGGTGAAAAACACATGTGTTCAAATGAGGCCAGAAGAGGGCGTGGTCAGCTGTTGTGGGCATGGTCAGAGATGTTGCTTTCTCTCCTCATTTGAAAACATGCATTTTTCTCTTCAGCATCATTACAAACATTTTCTTATACACAGCATTAAGAGAAATGTTGCTTCCTCTCCCCGGGAACACATGTGTTTTTCTCTTCAGCATCAATACTCCCGTTTGCTTACAAAGAGCTTTAAGAGAGATGTTGCCCCCACTCCTTGTTTGCATATGTCCTTTTCTCCTTAGCGTCAATACTCACATTTTCTTACATAGAGCATTAAGAGTGATGTTGCTCCTCTCCTCGTTTGAACACATGTGTTTTTCTCTTCAGCGTCAATACTAACGTTTCTTATGTAGAGCATTAAGAGAGATGTTGAGTCCTCTACTTTTTAAAAACATGATTTTTCTCTGCAGCGTCAATACACACGTTTTCTTACACAGAGCATTAAAAGGGATGTTGTTTCCTCTCCTCATTGAACACATGTGTTTTTGTCTTCAGCATCTATACACATGTTTTCTTTCATAGAACATTAAGATAGATGTGGCTTATATTCCTTGTTTGAACACA